>JAOTRH010070782.1:0-17890 GCA_034768845.1 Heliamphora exappendiculata | reverse complement strand
CATTCCTATGTCGGCACCATCAAACTTGTCAGCCTAGTCTTCCTCCCGGACCTTCTTTCCTTCTTCTTTCCCTTCCATTATCTTTTCTTCTTTTGTGTCAGATAACTGGTGGCTGAAAAAGATCTCCAACCCCGGTAACTTTTGATTGGTTTCTTCGTCGATCCACGGTTTCGAAAAGCCACAATACGGGAAATCTTCCCCTTCCTTAACGAAGTATCCATTGAGTGTCCCGAAGTAATTGTCCTTTTGTCCCCTTCTAGGCCCTTCCAGATCTTCTTCCGTTGGTTCATACCCGAGACCAAAATGGTGCGAAGTCGGCAATACCTGAATGAGTTCCGGGATTCCTTGTTGTTTGCGCCCTAATCCCATACCGAGGAAGGACATTTTTCTCATCATTGTTAAAGCTCACAGGTTAACATACCTTTTTTCCTCATTCATTAGTGTCTGAACATCCTGTGCTTCATCGATTTGGAAATCACTGAGTAACACATCATCTTCACTATGCTAAACTTCTAGTAGAGTGGTGCTCTCTCCTCCTTTCGGGGGGTGAATACTGTCCTCTCCGTGGATGGTTAAAACTACCCCGTTCTTGATCAATTTTAGTTTTTGGTAAAGGGTAGATAGTACTACCTGGACATTTGGATCATGCAACCACAGCCTGCCCAGCAACAGATTGAAGGAGGCCGGCACATCTAGCACATGAAACTCAACTGAGGTTTCTAGTGGTCCCACAGAAATGGAAAATGACATGAGTCCTAGTACATCTCTTTTTCTGTTATCATAGGCTCGCACTCCTTAATTGCAAGGAGTGAACTGATCTAGCCTCATCCCTAAGCAGACGGCCGTTCTCAATAGGTAGACGTTCAAAGTTGACCCATTATCGATAAGGGTCACTGGGACCCATTTATCCAGGCACTTGACAGTGATGTGGAGCGGCTTATTATGACTTTTTCCTTCAGCAGGAAAATCCTTATCAGAAAAGGAAATGACCTTTGATTCGGCGGCTGGCAAGATGAGCCCGATTAGCTGTTCGGGGGTTACATCTATCGGGACACTGGCCTCATTCAAAACTTTCAAGGCAGCTTATCTGTGGTTATGTGATGCCATCAATAAGCCCCATATACTAATGTTGGCTTGTGTCTTCTTCAATTGTCTCAACATCGCATCATCTTCCTCTTCCTGTTCTTTCTCTCTTTCTTTTTCACTCGACTGCCCTCTTTCTAATTGGGCTGGTTTGAAGTGTTGCCCGCTTCTAGTGAGATGTTCTACATCTTCCTCAGGATCCCATAATCCTGTTATTATGTCACCGATCTTTCTTACTTCGTTCATACGCGAAGGGTTATCAAATGCCCATAAATCGCCTAAATCAATGGTCGCTAGTCTTCCTTTCCTTTCTTTGTTATCTTTGATAGCCCAGGTAATGTCAATCTCCTCTCAGATATCTTCCTCAATAAAGTCCACTTGTTGCGTCTGAGCGGCCCAAAAGTCAGTCCACTCGACCCCATCTGATTTTACCACAATCCTCACCAGCCAGTAAGATTGCATGTCGTTAACGAGTACTTTCTCTTCAAAGATTTGGGGAAGAGTGATTCCATCGAGTATATGACCAAATCCATAAGGTCGAGTTGGATAATTCAATGGCCAGTCATCCTCTTCATTACGTTCCTCTTCCTCTTATTGGTTTGCCTGTATCGTTTCCTGATATCTCTCCCAGTCATTATCGTTCCACTCCTCCATGGCATCCCAGCCATTTCCAGCCATGATCAATGAACAACCATCCTGATTTTCAATAATAGAGACACAAGGACGTGGCAAGTATGTTGAACAGATGTGCTGACTCAGGTCCTCTTATTCCCTCAAAACATGTGGTTTACTCCAGCCTGCTTGGCATGATTTGGCAGTGGGTTGGTTGTGATGTTCGGTTTTGGGGTGATTGATGGAGGAGGGATCACTTTGTTGTCAATGAGATTTTGAATCTCATGACGGAGTCTCAAATATCTATCGGTTAGATGCCCATGGCCTTGGTATAATGCGCAGTATTGGGAAGCATTGAATCTTGATTGCAAGGGATCGGGTACCGACATGGGGTCTAAAGGTTTGAGGAGCCCTTTCTCGACAAGTTGATTCAGGACAGTGGACAAGAAAATATTGAGGGGGGTGAAGACCCTCCTCGGCTTTTGTTGCTGTTGGCCGTGGTTTGATTGTTGAAGATTGTTCGTTAGATGGGTGGGAGGGGAAGGATTCAAAAGGTTTACCTCTCCTGAGCGAGCAGCAGGTTGATTTTGATTGGTTGTAGGGAAGGTCCTTCTTGGTGGTTTCTGATTGGGTTCTGCTTTCTCGATATCACCAGATTAGATAGCGTCCTCAATTTGCACCCCTGCGTCGAACAGCTGTTCAAAAGTGGAAAGTGGTTGTGTGATGAGGTAGCATTTTAACGGAGGCTGTAGGTTCTTTACCACCATCCTTACTTGCTCCTTTTAAGAAGGTCGGCTTGTCATTTTAGCGGCCTTGCTTCTCCAGCGGGTCAAAAAGTCAACAAAAGATTCCCGATTCTCTTGCGGGTTGTTTCAAGCTCTCGAGTAGTGACGTCCAGTTAGACGTTGTAACTATACTGACCGAGGAAGGCAATGGCTATATCTTCCCATGTTCTAGTTTTAGCTACTTCCAGAGAGAGAAACCACCTTTGCGCGGCCCCAGAAAGAGATCGGTGGAACAGCTGGGCCTTAAGTTGATCGTCAATCCCCATAGGGGAGAGAGTGCCCACGTACATTCTCAGATGGATACGGGCATCCCCAGTGCCGTCAAATTTTTCCATTTCTGGCATCTTAAACTTTTTGGGCAGTTTCACATCTGGGAATAGGCACAGACCGCCTACGTCCAGCATATATTCTTCTATTCCTTTAGCTTTCCTCAACACTTTTTCCATCCGGTCAATCTTTTCTGCCAGCGCGAATTCCCTGGTCTGAGCAGTGTTTCATCTTCTACCACAATCGGGCGAGGAACCCGAGGTGGTACAGCAACTTGCGGTATCTCTGGCCCTTGGTTGTAATTCCAAAAATATTTTCCATTCTCGTTCATATTGTTTAGCTGTCCATTCAAACTAAGCATGCGGGCCTGAATTGCTTGTATCCGTGCCTGGGACTGGTTTTGGCCTTGGGTTTGTTGCTCTACAGCCCGCTGTATCTCGGTAATAGCCCTCATTAGGGCTGTCAGATTAACTTCACTTTTAGCCATGTCGGTTGATTCACGTACTCTGCGCAATTTGCCTGATTTTGATCTTACCCAAACTCGTGTTGGCTGTACTCTTCCCGGATCAATGGTAACCCATAGAAAAACCTAGATCCTAGAAACAAAATACCCAATTTAAGATATTTTTTGAAAGAATTCAGACAACAGACAGTAAATATCCCAGATACGCAAAATAGCTAAAACTGAAATAACTCCCCTGTTGGGTTCATACCAGCAACATAACATCTGAAAACTCAGAATGAGAACCAAAGGGGATAGATCAACCTAACTCTAGAGAAAAGGTTTTATTTAAGCGGACGGCGTTTCGATAAGGAGACTATTCTAACCCTCGAGAGACTGATTCATCCTTTTGATTCTAAAGGAAAACCGACGGCATAACGGTAGGGTAACAAAACTTTCTCACACAAGTCGGAAGAAAGCAAGCATAGACAAAAATGGGGTATAGAATTAGCAAGTCGAAAAGAACCCAGGAAGGGAAGAAATCATCTTAAAGGTCCAAAATAAAACACAGGCATGACCCCGTGAAGAAGCTTAATACAACAATAGGGAAGAATTAATAATTCGAGAAGAACCCAGAGAAGAGAGAGAGAGTACCCTAGGGGTGCTAAAACAAAATACGAACATGGCACCGGGAAGAAAACTACGGTGTGAAATGCCGAATATGGCAAAGAACAAAACCCGGGTAAGAACCCAAAGGAAAAACTAGCTTATGCAAGAGGGAACAGAAAACCCAGATAAAACCCAAAGAACAAACTAGCCTAAACTTGATCAAAACAACCTTAACAATATACAGACAAAACATACAATGAAGAAAAACACATAATCCTAATAGGGTTAGCAATACCTAATTGGGGGGGTTCTAAGTTCACTATATGCAAAAGGCCAGTTTTGGTCAACTTGAACATGGTACCTTCTGAATAGAGCAGGGTATATACCTCCTATGCCTGGAGTGGTGCAGGACGTGGTCAAACAGTATGCCCGAACTCTTTTACTGCACCTATGGAAGCGTACAGTCAGCAAGGGTTGTCCGTCTTTCCAACAATTTTTAAAACGGATTAACGTTCAGGGCATCGGGTCGACCAGGTAGAAGGGTTGAAGAACAATGCACATGTATGCAAAAATACAAGTGAGAAGTTTTATTAAGAACCAATGATGTTTTCAAGTCTAACCCTTTTATTTGATTTTGGAAACTAGTCCCCAGCGGAGTCGCCAGAAAATACTGTGGCGTTGAAATTTGGGGGTTAAAAAAAATGAACGAGGGAATTCAAAGATGTTTTGGAAAATACTTTAACACCTTAAAAACCAACTTTTGAAAACTCCATTTTATTAAAAATAGAGTCGCCACTTAGTTTTTGAGAAAAACTAAAAAAAATAAAAATAGCTAACTGATCTTAAAAGCGTTTAACTAGAGAAAGAGGGTCCGGAGGCTAAGGTACGAATCGGAGAATGTGTTAGGCACCCCGTTCGTCCAACCGTAAGGTTGGCTTCTATTAATCACCATTGGTTCTTTAATATAATTTTTCAAAAATGCATGCAAATAAAGAAAGTGGAGACAAAGGGAGAACATTCAAAATCAAATGTGAAAAATACATAACGTATGTACATAGCACTCCAAATTAAAGCAAATAAAGGGATACATGCAATACCGTTTAATCAATCTAAACTAACATGCTTTGATTTTAAAAAAAATGCATAAAATTGCCAAAATTACCTAAACATGGATTGCAAATAAACTATACAATTTTTGAAGCAAGGCAATAAAAACCAATATATACAATATGCATATTGTCTAATTATTTACAAAGTTAAAAAGCATTGTAAAAATTCTTGTTAAAAAAAATTAACCAAAACAATAAATATTTTGTATTAACAAGTAAATATTTGAAGTTTTGATTTATATAAAAAAGAAATAAAAGAAAGTTCTATAAAAGATTGATTAAGCCAAAATAAAAAGTTAGAAAATTCTTATAAAACCTAATTATTTACATTTTATATTTTAAAAGAGACAAAAAAAAATTAAGAAAAAAACAAAAAAAGATAACACTTAAAAGATGAGAGCAATTTTAGAAAGCTTTTTGTGATTTTTAAGTTTTAACAAAAATAAAAAGAAATGAATATTTTGAAAATAAAAGAAGATTTAATTATTGACATTTTATATTTTTAAAAGGGAATAAAAAAAAAGAAGAAAAAAATTGAAGAATATGAAAAGAATAATGGAACAAAAGAGAAAATTATGAGTTACTTAAAGATGAAAATTAACCTAAAATCTTTTTGTAGTTTTTGGTTTTAATGAAATAAGGGAAAAAGAAGGATAAAAGAAAAGATAATGAAAATAAAATTCTATAAGTATTAGTATTAGAAGAGAAGACATGCTAAATGGAATTTTTGTAAGGAAATTAAAGCTAATAACTAAAGAAATTAAAGTGCTACATTATGAGGTGAATAAAATTAGATAATAAAAGGGAAGGAAATGAAACAAAAAGAAATTACATTGCTATTGAAAGGGAATTAAAAGAAATAGAAAATAAACGGAACATTAGCCTAAAAAGAAAATAAAACGAGATATTAAAAGAGAAATCAAAACTACATCAAAGAAAAGAAAAGGAAAAGAAATGTAAATGCTATAAAAGAAAATTAAACTACTAGAAAAAAGGAAGTAAAAAAACAAAGACTAATGAGGGAACATTAAGCTAATAATGAAAGAAGAAGGAAAATGAATATTAGAAGATTAGACTAATACTATCAAATTAAATGAAACTATATTAAAGGAGAAAGAGAGCAATGGAATATAAAAAGAAAAATGAACTATGCTATTTTAATTGTCAATTATGAATATAGTATTGGGAACTATATCTATATGTGTGTAAGTGCATTATTATAACAATTAACAATATTAATTAGTTGTAATTGTTAAGACATATTGGCACTATTTAATAAAAATAATAAAAAGGTAGCAATGTGTTATGTGTGCAATGTGTAAACTAAACAATTAATTAAAAGAGACTAAGAAAAACAAAAAAAAAACTAAACCAAATGAAAGGAATTGAATAGAAAAGAATAAAATTAACTACACAAATGAAAGAAGTATGCAAATTGAGGTTTAATTTAAGAGAAATACCTAGATTGTGTAGGAATCCTCAAATAGGGAATGTGCTTCAATGAGTCGAACCTTGGGTGGGGATTTCGGCAGGGTTTCGGCATCGGGGCTCAGAATTGCTCGGCGTCTCGGTAGAGCTTCACTCTCAAAAACCTCACACTCAAATTCTGTCCTTGAAAACGTACCAGGGGTACGGTATTTATAGAGTTTTTTAGCCAATGAGATGCTGCCACATTTTGAGGACATATCAGGCCATTTGGAGTTGGCGGCCTCCACAATGTGAGTTGGCGGTCGCCATTTTGAAAAAGGTTTCACAAGGTTCTATTAATGGTCACCACAATGAAGTTGGCGGTCGCCATGTAGGGGAATTGCTTGGCCAACAAGTTACTGGTTTTGAAGGTTTTTGATGGTTAAGGTTCAAATTCCGAGCTTGGATCACTTCTCGGGGATCGAACTGAAGCACTTGTTTTACCTGTTTTCATCATCGGATTAACCTAAGATTGAGTGGGGTCAAATTGGGGTGTCTACAGCATGCATGCCATATACTCATACAAACCAAAACTTCATAGCATGTTCAAGTCATGGAACTCAGAAATATACACATGCAAGCACATGCAAAACTTGATTATACACAAATAGTCCCCTATCCATACCAACGACGCCTTTTTGAGTTAATCTTCGTTTCTTTTTCTTAGGGTTACTTATAGAGATGGATTGAGGGCTATTTCATGAGAGAATATAAGAAGGTTTAAGAGGATTTACTTACCTTAGAAAGAGTAGACAATGGTGGAGGATAAACTAGGACTTAGCTTTCACTCAAGGCCTCCTAGTTCCGTTGGCTCCTTCCTTCTTCCTTCTCCTACTTCTTTCTTCTTTCTTCTTTCTTCTTCTTCTTCTTCTTCTTCTTCTCTAGAACACTTTGAATATTTTTTGATCTCTTCTCTCTCTCTAACCAAATACATGAGGAAGAAATGAAGAGCCCTTGTCTTGGTTTATATAAAAAAAATGGTAGTGGATTTAATGATGGTTTGCGAACTTATTTTTAAATTTCTTGATTTATAATTGGTTGCATGGGTGGTGGAGAGACTTTTTAGAAATTTAAAATCTAGAAATTTACATAAAAATCAGTGGAAATTCGGCTGGGGTGTATTTGGGTGGTTCAAAGTGCTTTATTTTGCTTTAATTGCTTATTTAGTGGTATTTTGGCACTATATTGTTCAAAAAAAAGTTTTTAAAATTGATTTGATATATCTTTTTGATCTTCTAACTTACTAAAATAAATTATTTTAGTGTTATTATTATTATCATAATTTATAAAAATATTGACAATAATTAATTGTTTAAATGTAGGCAATTAAGCTTAAGTTATTTTGACTAGATGTGACTTTTTAACTTATTTAAGTGTGTAAGAACTTTAATAATAATTTGTGTACTTTTGATATTAGTATGTATATTACTTGTATAATAATTTTTGTCATAAAAATACTTAATTTATACAACTTTTTCTCATTTTTTAGATTAAAAATTGCAAAGTCACCTTTTTGGCATAAACTCCCATGTGGCCGGCCACAAAGGGTATTTTTGTTATTTTTTGATATTATTTTGTCTTTTGTTACTTAATTATATTTAAATATCTGATTTAGGGTGTTCATATGTTAAATTTTAAATTTTTAAGATTTTTTGTTGTACTAGGGAAAAAATGGTCATTTTACCCTAATTATGAGAATTTTTAATTTTTAATTTTTAATCTTATATTTCATATTATTTACTAAATTTAGGATGTTAAGTGTCTTCTTTGACTATTAGAGCTTTACCTTCGAGTATCTGGTCTTTTTGGAATTTTCGGGTCGAATTAGGGTTTCAGGTTGTGTTAGAGTTTTCGATCTTCTAGTGACCTAAGATCTTATTGGCTTACCGTCGCTAATACTAGACTTTGGGTCGGATCACTACATGGGTCATTACAAGCTGAGTGTTACAACTAGGGTCTGTACCGGGGTGTTACATGTGGCACTCTACAGTAGAATGGTGTAGTAGAAAGAATGAATAAGACTCTTATAGAGATGGTAAGGTCTATGATGGGTAATTCAGGTTTACCCAATTCATTTTAGGGACTCGCTTTAGAGACAACGGCTTACATTTTGAACATGGTACCTTCTAAGTTAGTACCTTCTACTCCCATAGAATTGTGGAGTAGGCGTAAGTCTAGTCTGAAACACATTCGAATTTGAGGGTATGTAGCACTTGTGCGGAAAGGGAATGTGGGTAAGTTGGAATCGAGGACAGAAGTCTGTTTCTTCGTGGGGTATCCTAAGGGAACAAAGGGTGGTCTGTTTTATAATCCTAAGGATCAGAAGGTCATTGTTAGCACCAATGCCCAATTCTTGAAAGATATTTATATTATGGATCATAGGCCTAAAAGAAACATTGTTCTTTAAGAACTGAGAGGAAATACTAGTAGAACAGAAGAACAAGTCACTAATATTCCTTTATTTTGTCGTAGTAGGAGGATTATCGAGACAAGTGAAAATCAAGAACAGGGTACTGATGCATATGGATCAGATTTTTCACAACGTGTTACTACTAGTACACAGACATAGGTAGTGCCTCGTTGTATAGGAGGGTTGTTCATCAACCTGATCGATATATGTTCTTGAGAGAGTCTTTTGATAAGATCCCAACAGAACTAGATACCAAACCTTGTAACTATAATGAAGCACTTTAAGACAAAGTTATAGATCCTTGGCAAAGTGCTATGTATTCCAGTTAGGTTTGGGAACTTGTAGAACCACCCGAAGGAATAAAACCTATTGGATGCAAGTAGTTCTACAAGAGAAAGAGAGGAGAAAATGGAAAGGTTAAAACCTTCAAAGTTAGGCTTGTTGCTAAAGGATTCACTTAGGAAGAATGGATCGATTATGAAGAAATCTTTTCGCCGGTAGCCATGCTTAAGTCTACCCGAATTCTCTTATCTATTGCTGCTCATTTCAATTACAAAATCTAACAAACGAATGTCAAGACAGCTTTCCTTAATGGAAGTCTTGATGAGTGTATCTATATGATACAACCAGATGGATTCGTTGCAAAGGGCCAGGAACACATATTGTGTAAGTTTAAAAGATCCATTTATGGACATAAGCATGTATCGAGGTCGTGGAACACTCGGTTTGATCAAGCTAGAAACTCTTATGATTTTGATCAGAGTCCAGATGAGTCTTGTGCTTATAAGAAGTGTGACGGAAGCATGGTAATATTTCTAGTACTTTATGTAGACGATATCTTACTCATCGAAAATGATGTGGGGGCATTATCTATGGTTAAAGTATGGTTTGTTAGGGTTGGTACACTGAAAATCATATTTTTAGTATTTAATTTTATTTTAATAAAATTAAACTTTCATTTTATGAGAATCTTTATAAATAATGTATATGTATTATTTTTTTAATGTTATACATAGACATCCGATATTCTGTATAGTATTTAATCTGGTGTGTAGAGTACGGCTTGTACACAGAAAATTAGATTTAAGATTCTTGCCGAATATAAGTTTCATGTTCACAATTTAGATGGAAATAGACATACTTTCGGTACGACTGTGCCACAGAGTTTTAGTAGGCCTGTCTTAGTTACCGGAAATAAAAAATAGCATCGTCGATTGTTTCGACTCTCTGTGCCAATACACTTTGTGTATTGAACATGACACATTGGGGTAATTAATTGTATACTGACTACATAAATTAATTCACACCACAAGATTATTATGAATAGTGCTTATACTCTTAATCTTGAAATAATTATTAATTTACGTATATTTAATATTCATTATTTTGATTCATTAGATAGTGCGATTTTATATGGGTCTATATTGTTGGTAAGTTGGATATCAGTATTATTTATATGTCAAATATTAATTATTGACGAAATTTACGTCTCGAAAGATTGGGATTGATGATATCCCCTTAAGGAAACTTAATAGTTTTAACTGGGCCAAATCCTACAGGTGAATTTAATTATCCAGTGGTCAAATAAGTTAAGCAGAAGAGCTTAAAGAATATCAAGATGCCGATTAAATCTAATTGTCAATAATTAAATTTAATTGAAAAGTACTGGGAATCTTAACGTAGGGAGAAATGTAAAGCATTTAATAACAAGAGCTCAATGCAAGAAGGTCTTGAGATTATGGGTTATAGTGCAGCTATAGTTCTTTAGTAGTGTGAACTATAATTCAGTATTTTTTGAAAATTACAGAAACCGTTGCAAGGTTTTCATAATTACAGACACTGCTCTGAGGTTTGCTTAATTGTAGAAACCGCTTATACGTATCTGTGTTCCACTAGAAGTCTTACTCATAATTACTCCACAGGTTCCTGCTGTAGCCTTATAAATATGCGGGTAAGCTGAACCAGTTTCATAACTTATCTTCAAGACTAAAACTATCCAGGTTCTACCGGTACGAGTTCTCAGAGGATTATAACCCACACTATATCGGAGAATCGCATAAGAGAATACAGTAGAAGGTCTGACGGGAGATTCAACTTGGAGTCAAAAATGCAGTTGAAGATTTGATCGAAAAAATGTATTCTTCTAAATTAACTTTGGTTGCACGGGTTTTAAATTTGATCGTTCGACGTTAAAAATTTTATCTGGAAGCCGTTTTGGCATTTGCCCATTCAGTTAATTTTTTACTAAAAATTATTTACAAAAATAATGATCTTAGCAATTTTTCATCCAACACAGAAGAGGAACCACAAGTCACTGATATCCCATTGTCTGTCGTAGTGGGAGGATTATTGGGACAGGTGCAGATCTCGAGCCAGATTAAGATACTACCATTAACATGCTAGATGAGCATGTGGGTAATGGTGCACAAGGTTATTCTACACAGCGCGTTACTGCTAGTACACAGATGTCCTAAGAGACCACAAGAAAGGAAAACACATGCAGGTGGTTACTCTATCCAAATATCAGTGTCCTAAGAGACCTGATGAGATAGAGAAGATGAAGGTGGTTCCTTATGCTTCTGTAGTATGAAGCCTAATGTATGCTATGCTTTGTATCAGACCCGACATTTGCTTTGTCGTTGGCATGATTAGCAGATATCAGTTTAATCCAAGGTAGGAGCATTAGATTGCGATAAAGAATATAATCAAGTACCTAAAAAGGACTAGAGATTATATTTTGATTTACCAGGCAGACAGTCTAGTACCTTTAGGGTACACCGACTCGTACTTTCAGTTAGACAAAGATTCCCGTAAGTCTACCTCGGGATATGTGTTTATCTCAGGAGTGAAGCTATAAGTTAGAGGAGTACCAAGTAGTTCTTCATTGTTGATTCCACTATGCAGGCCAGTATTTGCAGCTTCTGAAGCAGCCAAGGAGGTCGTTTGGCTCAGGAACTTCCTATTGGATCTAGATATGGTACCTTCAATTTAATCGGCTATTACACTTTATTGTGATAATAGCAGAGCGGTTGCAAACTCGAAAGAGTCAAGAGTCCACAAGAAAGAAAAACACATTGAGCGTAAGTACCACTTAATACGAGAAATTATACAGAGGGATGATGTTGCTGTGACCAAGATTGCATCAGAGGACATTCTTGTAGATCCATTTGCAAAAAGCCTACTAGCTAAGACTTTTGATAGTTATGTAAAGGGTATGAGAGTCAGATGTATGGCAGCATAATTTTGAGTATAAGTGGGAGATTGTCAGGATTGTATACTAAAAATCATGAATTTTATTTGGTTTTAGTATTTTATTTTATTTTTAATAAAATTATTTTTTCATTTTATGAGAATCATAATGAGTAATGAATGTAATATCATTTCTTTAATGTTATGCATTGTTGTCTTTTATTTTGTACAGTATTTAATCAGGTATGTAAAGTACAGCTTGCACATAGAAGATCAGATTATAGGTTTTTACATAATATAAGTTTTTGTTCACAATTTAGATAGAATTGGATAAACCATTGGTACGGCTGTAACACATAGTTTTAGTAGGCCTGTCTTGGTTACGGGGAATAAATAATAGTATCGTCTATTGTTCCATCTTTCTGTTCTAATATACTTTGTGTGTATTGAATAGAACTACATTGAGGTAATTAATTTTATACGGACTATATAAATTAATTTACACACCAAGGTTATTATGAGTGCTTATACTCTTAATCCCGAAATAATTATTATTTGCGTATATTTAATATTCGTTGTTTTGATTCATTAGATGGTACAATCTTTTATGAGTCAATAGTCCTGATGAATTGGATAGTCGTATTAATTATATAGTGAATATTAATTATTGACGGAATTCACGTCCTAATTGTTCAGAATTGACGATACCCCCTTAAGGAAGCTTATGAGTTTTGATCGGGCCAAACCCTATAGGTAGTTTTAATTATTCGACCGGTAAATAATTTAAGCGGAAGGACATAAGAAATTTTAAGAAGCCGATTAAATTAAATTGCCAGTAATTACATTTAATTATGGGGTATCGGGTATCTTAACGTAGGGAGTTGAATTAAGTATTTAATAACAGGAGCATGAATAATCGGTTTTGAGAACATGGCTAGGAGTGCAATTACGATTCATTAGTGGTATGAATTGTAATTTATGTTTTTACCAAATTGTCTCAGGGGCCAGCGAATTTTCATAATTACTTTAGGAGCCCAAGTCATATTTACTCCATAGGTTCCTGTTGTAGCCTTATATATAGGCGGTTATGCTAAACATAAATCATAAGTCATCTTTCAAGACTAGAGTTTCAACGTATTCCCTATTGTGATTAGTTTAGCAGGCTTAAATTCACGAAGGATCGTAGCCCACTCTACGTTCGTGACTCGCATCGAGAGTACAATAGAAGGCTTGATCGGGGCTTCAACTCGAAGGATTTACATTTGTGGTTGTTGTAGTAACCAAAATCAATCTTCCAGATTTCGAAAGGTATAATCCCGAATCTAACTTTAGGAGTACGGGTTTTATTTTGATCGTTCGACATCAAAAAAATTTTAATATGGAGCCTATTTTGACGATTGCCTGTCCAATTTTTTTAATCAAAAAATCATATTCAAATAAATTATCTTGGCAGTTTGCCTCCAACATGTCTACCACTCCAACACATCGAAGAAACCCTCGAAGTCACAGATATGGATGCTCCCCTGAAACACAACAGAACAACGAAACATGAGATCGATAAGCAAGAATCAACGATAAACATTTGCAATATCATGATAATATGAATTGATCAAAAATTTTAACATGTAAAGACAGTTAGAAGTAAATGCACAATTCATGACTTTCGAGAAACCTTTCCCGTAAACATGAAAAATGAACTTGATAAATTCTTTTAGGTTAACGAATGCGTTTGAAACTTTTAAACCAAAACAAGTGGATCAACTGTTTTCATTCAATAAAAAATTTCTCTTTACGTACACATCCGAAACCACACAACAGGCATCCGACCTACTAAAAAATTCTACACGAGATAAATCAAACATTCAACAATAGAAAAGGAAAGAGAGAGAAAATAAAAAATGAGCAATTCAATAGTTTTATAATTCAATCAAAGTACAATCATTGTTCTCACATTGGTAACTACATTACTCAAAAATTCAAACTCAACTTGTCTAGAATCAATTTAACCCAAACCAAATTCGTTTCAATTCCAATTTCAATTTTAATCTCAAATTTATTCCCAAGTTTCAACCCCATTCAACCCAATCCCAAACTTAATTTCAAATTTAATCCAATGAACAATTCTAACACAATCTCGATCAATTCAAATCAAACTCAAACATCAAAACTCAAAATTGATTCTCAACATGATTTAAGTTCAACTGAATTCAATTTGATTCAGTTTTGATCCAAAACTTAACCCAATTTGTTTTAATCCTAGAAATTTATTCAATCCAAGCCAATTCAAATTCCAATTTTAGTTTAAATGTTAAACCCAGTCCGTATCAATCCCAACCCAGGATTGAATTTAACTGCATCTCAACTTCAAAATTTAAAATGTTCAATTCAATCTCAAAATTCAACTCGTGCTCACTTCAAATCCGAGATTCAATTCAAGATTCAATCTAAAGTAAATCCCATGTCCAATTCACATTCAACCCAACCTCCAATCTCGGTTCAATTCAACTTAGTTTCAAATCCAACTTAGTTTCAAACTCATTTTTAACACAATTCAAATTGATTTTGATCTCAAACTCATGGTCAATATAATTTTAAGTTCTCATCTCAAATTCGACGTAGTCCCAATTTAATCACGATTCAAATTAAACATTCAATTCAATCCTTAAAAGCTAACTCAATATCAATATAAATCAATCGAATTCAATAATATAATCCGATTCAAATCAATGCATCATATCCTATATCATGACAAGCATTGTACAAATTTTAAAGAAAAGTTTCAATGTACCGGGAGGTTTGTAGCTGAGAGGTGCTCCCATAATGACGAAGTAAGACCTTGCGCTCCTCATAGATGTCCGAAAGAACGTACATCTTCATCTCTGGCTTGTCAAGCCAGTAACGAAGAGGGATGTATGTGACGGGGTTAAAATGGCCCAACATGCCCAACGCAGCGACCCCCTCTAGTAAGAGTGCCTCCTCAGCACCATCATCATCGCCGTCATCTCCGCCTTCTTCAGCACCACATCTGGCACCTCCCTCGCAGCCTCTGGCTATACCACCACTACCGGGATTGCCGTTAAAACCACCACCACCACTGGCGCCGCCTCCTTCAGCTGCACCACCATCATTGTCACCATCTCCTCCAGTGCCACCACCAAGCCCTTAAACTGACTCTCATTCTCTCGGTCAAAACCACCACCACCACTGGCGCCACCTCCTCGTTCTCCCAGTTCTCTTCGTGATCTTAAACTGTCTCTTCAGTTCTGTTTTTGACCCAAAACTGATTCTCGTTCTCTTGATCCTCCTCATGATCTTAAACTGACCCTCTAGTCCTGTTCAAGACCTAAAACTGATTCTTGTTCTCCCTATCCTCCTCATGACCTTTAACTGACTTTTCGATCCTATTCATGACTTAAGATCGATTCTTGTTCTCACGGTCCTTTTCATGACCTTAAACTAACTCTCCGGTCCTTCTCATAACCTTAAACTGACTCTTCGATCTTGTCACAACATAAAATTGATCCTTGATGACCTTCGGTCCACGGTCTGACCTTAAAAGCTTTGTATGCCTACATTGTACCTGTCTGCATCATCTGTTATGCATCATGATTAGCTTATTTGTATCATATGCATTGCCCCACGAACTACGATTGATCTGATCCCTTGCGAAGGGGTACGTAGAAAGCTCGATGAAAATTTAGGTTCGACCATGCTTTTTTGTATGTTTTGTTTGTGCCTAAGATTGGAGGCTTAGTTAAACAGTTTGTCTTTGGAGCTCAACAATTACTTGCACCACGAATTGTTGCAAACTATGTCAAAGAGGTGCAACTGTAGACACCCTAATTTGACTAAGTTGAATCTTAGGCACCTGTCTCGAACACTCCCTAATGACAAAAGAATGGAATTATGCTCAAGGATGCTCCCAAGCAATTGTAATGCCATGAATTTAATTCAAAACCCAAAAGAGCACCCATCTCTCTAAAGACCTTCAGGCCATGAGTTTCTAATCCTCACAGTCGCCATCCTTTCATGATCCTACACCAGGACGTGTTTTTGTGATCACAACCATGACCTTTTTGTGATCCTAAAATAGGTAATGAAATTCATTTTTCATGGCCCCGGCCTTTTTATGATCTTATAACAAGCTGTGACCTTTGAAGGTCATGGCTGTCTTGGTTTATACATTTAGTTTACAGTCGCAAGGTACAAGTACACGACTGCGTCCTTTACACCTTTTTGGACAGGTGTCAACATCCCAGAGGTTCTCTGTGCTGCCCTAAATGCCTATCAATAGGCGCCATTTTCAGTGAAACATAGGAGAAAATGTTTTATGATACCGATACATTGCCAAATTCATTGCCCACCCCATATTCTCAATATTCATACCCCCGATATCATCTATTCCCGGATCGAGTTTGCAGCATTGCTTACATTGGGAAGGCCCCCAAAGCACGGATGACTAGACAATTCTAGCCCACCATACCCGAGAGGACGTTTGAGACAGTCGACTATATTAGGTAACCATAGGAAATCGTGACACTTCTTAAACTCTCATTTTTTCTCTCCTGGGAGTTGTCACGATTGAGGTTTCCATTTATTGATTTTCTTAGCAATTAATTTATGTTAAGCACGTGTTTCCTCTAATTTGCAATGATTAATAAGTGAAATATGTGGAAGCATGTTCGTATGTACTCGTTCTATGAAAAACAATATGATTACATCTCTCTGTAAGATGTAAAACAACATGTTTTTAATGTGATTTCATGTTTACTGGCACACTGGACACCTAAAAAAACATAACGACCGCGACCTCCTATTGTCACGGTCATGAGTATTTTGTCCTTGTAATTACAACCGCTATTTATTTTCTTCACGGCCGCCACTTTTTCTTCATTTTTGTCATGGCCGCAGCATTCTATTGCCTTTGTCGTGCACTTTTTGTGAGATCAGTAGCTTAGAAATCATGCTCGGGGCTTTCTGTTCTTTCTGTTTGACTCCATATACAGCATGCTAAGAATGAAAACTGTACAATATGCCTCTAATAGAACTTTTCCTTTCCTTTGATAAGAAGTTTGATCATCGATTACATGTTTTGATTTATTTTTCTTTAGTAATAATTATGGCATGATTAAAAATAATAACTCAAATTGCATGACCCTCTTAGGATTTTATCCCCGTTTATGTATTTTTATTTTTTTTCTTGCTTTTGTATGGACTTTCTCTAACCTCTCATTCTGTATGTGTTACTTTTGAAAAGTTTAAAAAAAGAACCAATAATGACAAAGTAGAGGCTAACCTCATTGTTGGACGAAAAGGGTGCCTAGCACCTTCTATTTTTGTAACTTAGCCCTCGAACTCTCTTTTTCTCTGGTTAGTTTTAATGACCTATGGCCTTCTTTTTGTTTTTCTTGATTTTTTTCAAAAATTAAGTGGCGACTCTATTTTCTACATGTGTTTGGATATCTTGAATTTTTCGTTTTAAAAGAAATATTTTTCTAAAACAATGAAAATCCGACACATTACTTTTCGAACCCACCCAAAACCACCCGCACTAGGATACCTTATTTATTTATTTTTTGATGTGTGCATAGTTTTCGTTATCTTGTATTGGTTTTTGTTATATTGAATATGCTTGTTTGTTAGATATTATGGATAACTATGTTTACATACATTGCATGTTTGGTTGTGTTTAATTTATATAAATTTATAATTATGAAATTGTTCATTTATGTGTTACTGAAAAATAAATTAAAATTCTAAATTTTTTTTTAAATGTTATTTTCATAAATTGTGAGAATTTAAAATTTTATTAGTTGCACATATATTTTAACACGTAAATATGGTTTTATCCAGAATCTTTGTAAAGTATTGACCATTTCGAATTATGAATTTGTTAAAATTAAACTGTTTTTATAAC
>JAOTRH010070771.1:0-10257 GCA_034768845.1 Heliamphora exappendiculata | reverse complement strand
CCTGATAATAATAATAATAATAATAATAATAATAATATAAAATTAATTGTGTGAATATTCATTAATTAAAATAGAAAATAAAAATATTCATAATCATTCATAGAGATTATTCAAAATCCACGTGCATTTTTTGATTTACAAATAAACCCTTTTTTATGCCTTAGTTTAATAACAAGTTTAGTAATATAAACTTTCTAAATCTAATTAGATAACATTTTAATTATATTTATTGAATACATGCACAACTAAATATTCCATTGTTAAGAGATATAAAAAATAAAATTATAATTATACTTTATTGTTATTTCTCCCTTTTCATTTTTTTCCCGTTTTCAATTATAACGATAAAATATATTTTATATATAAATATATATAAAAAGTATTTTTCATTTTGATTTTATTTTTTAATTATAATAATTCCTCAAATATTTTTTTTTTAAAAAATCGTATTATCTTTCACCTGAGTAATTACGAGGCTGCCCCATCCGAATTTAATTTCGCGTAGAATAAGTTTGTGGTTGTGAACGGTGGATGTTGTCACGCATTCCAAAGTCCACGTTAATACTTAGCTTTCTTGACACGTGGATAGTATTACCACATATATATATATATATACTGTAAAAAACTAAACTATCCTAATTTTTAAAAAAGATAAGGGCGATCACTTTCAACCGTCCAGCTCAAACCTGCAATCTTCATGATCAAAAATTGAGTAAATGCCATTAGCATCCAATTTTCAAACTTTGTGCCTGTTTAGGACGTCTGAAAATTTTTAATTTTGAAGATGTTTAGTTTTTTTTAAATAAAAATAAATTAAAAAAGTTATATCGTTTGAAATAATTGTTTGTAGTAATTTTTTTTTATTTTTTTGATTTTTATTAAAATATTTAAAATATTCTTATTTTTAGCTTTTAAATTGTAGTATTTAAAATATTAACACGATTTTTTTATTTCTGTGAGTAGGGTTAATTTTTTTAAGTAAAGATATTTATGGTAATTTTGTTTGAAAAAAATTATAGTATTTGTGATTTATATTGATTTTTTTTCTTAAATTAAAAAATAAAAAAAAGTTAAGTTAGCCTTTCTTTAAAACCAAACAAGATAGCTTAAAATTCGACTTTTTTGAAAAAAAAAACAGATTAAAGGCTATTCCCAACAGGCCCTTTGAGAAAAATTATTAGCTACTTTTATTACTTACACGATATTTTTAGTAAATAAAAATATTTAATGAATATTAAATAAATTATTTTTATTTTTTATTTATCTAATGAATACGAGCTAATAAAATATTTTCGATACCTTATTAACAGGGATGTCAATTTTTCTTCTCGCGTACTAGGCTGGCATCCCAATGGACCCCATCCAATTTCGAAAGAGCCTGTATTTATTTATTTATTTTCTTTTGTCTTTTTCCTTATTAAATTAGTAAAATATACTTTTATATATAAACATATATATATATATATATAGAAAAATGCTAACCACCGTTCAATAAGCAGCGGCTAAGGATATATAATGTATAAATATATGTACAAAATATATTGATATTCGTAAAAGTCTCCATACAAAAAAGTATATTAATATTAAAAAAAAATTTATTTCTATTAAACTATTAACCACCGTCAAGTGGGCGGTAGTTAGCACTACCCATACATATATATATATATATATATATATGTAAAATTTATTTTTAATAATATAATAAGACTAAAATGCAAAAATATTATATTTATATTTTATTTTTCACTTACATTTATTATTTTAATAGTTTTTAATTTTAAATATTTTTCTATATTATTATTTTTATATGATATCATCTCATTTTATCGTCATGGCCCCACCTCATTTTTACTGCATTTTTCTCAGCTCCATGATGTACAATATAGGAATGGAGTTAGGCGTAAATAATGTCATGTTGATCTCAAATTATCAAATAATTATTCAAAGCTTTGACCTCATGGTGCAGTATTGATGGGTTAGGATGATCGCGACCGTTCATATATCTATTTTTAAATAATTAAGTTTGGTTTTCATAGTAAATTATTAAATAAAAATATTACATAAATTATATTATATTAATCTCAAATTATCGAATAACTACTCAAACTTTAACAGCATGGTATGGTATTAATGAATTGATGACTACGACCGTTCATATTGTTTATATGTCTATTTTTAAATAATTAAGTTCGCCGTGATTGCGAGACGGTAATTATGCTTATTTTTTTTAAAATTAAAATCCTGTTGAAGTCAGATTTCATGCTCACCTTAACTTGATTTTATTACGAGAGAGATATATAACAATTTTTAATTGCCCGTTTATTGCAGAGCAATTATTCAATACTTAAGTTTCGTTAATATTTCAACATCGAAATTATTGACGTATTAGTGAATCTAATATTCTTTATTAATATTTTGCTCAACATATAAACATATATCATTCACTTATTGAATTAGAGCATTCTTCTAAGAAAAATTGAATGAATGCACCATGGTGAGCCTCTTACCCAAACTAAGAACTAGGGTTTCTTTTGAAAAAAATATTTGTACAAACCATATAAGATTGTTAATTTTTTTTTGTTTTTTAATCAATTGTTTAAATGAAGCCTAAGGTCCTGTCAATTTGGGCTCTTTAAAAAATCTATTCAAATCTCAATTAATTTAATTTTTTTCAAATAAAATGACCATTATACCCTTAATTAAAATATCAGCCTAAAAGGTAAAAAAAGTTAGTTATTTTAAATATTACAACTTAAAAGGCAAAAATAAGAACATATTAAGCATTGTTTTTAAAAGTAAAAAACAAAAAACTACTCTTAATAAATTATCCTAAATAATTTAATTTTATTTAAAAAAACAAAAAATTTAAAAAGCTGGGGTTTTTTAAAAATTCCAAACATACTCGGAGCTTGTGTTTATCCTAGCTTTTTATAGGCTTTTTGATTTTTTTGTAAAAAATTAAATTTAAAAAAAATTAAAAAAATCAATTAATTACAGTGAGAGGCCCAACAAATAGTTCTTTTAAGAAGCTTTTAAGTAAAAAGTTTAAAAAAAAAAGCTAAAACCAAACAGAATAGTCAATTCGCTCAAGCTCGCTGTACGATAAGATGGGATAGAAAAAAGTCTTATTTAAATAAACTGTTTTTATGAATAATTTTAAAAATGTTTATTAATAAAAAAAATTATATTTGACCAGGGATTAAAAAAAATGATAATTATAAACTCGACTTATTTACAGGGGTGGTGTAAATATAAATTTTAAAATATTAGGGGCGCAAGTAATATAAGGCCCTGTTTGGAATAAATTTTGAAATTCTTATTTATTTTTTGTTTTCTAGAATTTTTTCAGTCGAATATATATCCTTTAGCATGGGTGTAAAGAATGGCAAAGTCAGAAATCTAATTCGGATAAATATTAATTTTACATTAGGTTTATTATTTTTGTTAAAAGTTTAAAAAGAATATTATTAGTAAAAAGGTATTTTCTATCTTTATACTAGCGATTTAAAAATACCTTTTAACCAAACAAATACTGATACTTATTCTACTTAAAATTAAAAATAAAAAATAAACAATCTTGCTTAAAGTTAAGTTTCAAGAATTAATTGCCCTATTTGGGTAAATGGGTTATTAGTTTATTTGACTTATAAGTAGTTAAATAATTAATTTTGTTTGATTTGTCAAATAAGTATGATTTAAGTAAATAAGTAAATAAGCTAATAAGGAATAAGCCTATAAGCTAAATAAGTCAAAAAAATCAAAATAAGTCTAAAAAGTCAAAAATAAATTAAATAAGTCAAAATAAGTAAATAAATAAATATCATTCCAAACTAAACAAATAAACAAATTAGCTAATGAAGCCAAACAAACTAATTTATTTTTATTTTTATTTATTTATTAATAAATAAATAAATAAATAAGCAAATTATCCGAACGGGTGAACATCATATTGTTTTTGAGAAGGCTTTTCTAATCATGACTAAAGTTAGATATTTGGAGAGAACTAATTATTATGTCCTTGAACAGTATACAACATTTTCTCTATCAATTTTTTGAATTATTTTGGAATAATTTTTTAAATTAAAAACAAAAAATCAATGTTCTAACTTTGGAAATTAAAAATTAAAAAATAGAACAAATCATTTTAAAATGGTAGAATATATCTCCAGTTAAATTAAAAATCTTAATTTTAGCCAAATAAATAAGAATAGAAAACTCTAATTTTAGCACAATAAGAATATTCAACACCTATAAAAATGGTTAAAACCAAATGATTGACCTTGAAGGAGGGGTGAATAGGTCAATTTAACCTAACTTTAAACAAATGCATATTTTAAAATCCTTTAAATTAAAGCAAAAAATTCTATAGATTAAGCACAAGACATTTTACATGAAAAGTCTATTATTTATCTATAAAATAAAAACTACGATATCATTTCACAAAAAATATCACAATAAATCAAAATATACAAGATACATGAGAAATAGAAATTACAACAATTATATAAATCCTGATGAGTAGTTCAACCAGTTCGAACTTGAGTTTGCTTTTCAATGATTATTAGTTTAAATATATTTATCAAATCGTTATCTTTAGAGTTTTAGAATTAGTTGAGGTGTGCACAAACTGTCCGAACACTAAATTATCAATATATATATATATATATATATATAATGTAGACATAACTTCATGCCTTTTGCTAGTTCGCAAAACTCTTTCTTGATTCCATAGCTTTCACAAGTTTTGTCATCTCGATTTGTTCAATTATAGCTTCAAAGTGATTCGGACAAGAGTACTAAACAATCTAATTAAAGAAATATTACACTTTAAACAATGATGAAATTCACTTATACTGCTACAAGGGAGAGATTGTGCATGAATAAGACAGGGCGAGTGTGAAACTATAGTTGCCTCCGTAAATGTTCACGAAACACTTTAAACCCTAAGAGACGAAATAAATATGGTATATATTAGCCTAGAGTTCTGAGCAGACGAAAGATAAATTTATTTGAGCGCTCAAGTATTTTACGAGCATGTACTAGCACTCAATAATTTGTCATTAATAAAACATAACCATCATCACCAACTAAACTAGTCTCATTAGTTTATTTGTTTATTGTTTTTCTACTTAGTTAATGCAAAATGAATTTTTATTTAGTTAAGTGAAAACTGGGAATGTATAAGTACTCTTATTATTTCTTTAATTCCCTTTTTCTTGATAAGTTCAAAATCCAAACATAGCATAAGACAAAATACATTCTTTTGTATTTTGGCTTTTTTAATTTATATTTTTGATTAATCAACTTATATTGTAAGTTCAGTTATGACAAACACGAACAAAATGAATTGAAATTGTATTCATGTAATTGAAATTGCTCAGAATGACTCTCAATTGAAAAAATAATTTAATCTACAATATACAAAAAATAATCAGTCATGTTTCAATCAATTCTTCAACGGATATTTTCATCAAATTATTTTTTAATAAATACTAAATTTTAAAATATTATTTTTAATGACGATTAGTCTCTATAGTGATGAAATTAGTACACATTTAATTACAAATTAAATCATCACAAAAAGTAATGATCATTTAGTGACAACACCTCTTTCGTCGCTAATATTACACATTTTTGTGACAAGATCAATAAGTTGTCACTATATATTTTTAACTACAGATTTTTAATGACAACCATTTTTTGTCACTAAAAGTCTTTAATGACAATAATAAATATTTTATGATAATTTTAATTGTCACTAATTATTGAAAAATCTTGTTTTAAAATTAATTTGTACTAATCAATATATTAAACCAAACAACGCAAGCAAATAAAGAACAACTGGACGAGAAAAATAAAACACAACCTCACGAGGCGTAATATTTTTATGTAAAAAATTTTAACTCGGATAAAAATCACGATACCAATTCAAGTCTAAGTAAATTAAGCAATATTAGTAAGTTTTGATTGCAAGAGATTTTACAAACCACCGAAGAATTCGCAACCTACAGATGTAAACCTACTTTTGCCGAATTAACGTGCATCAAACCATACTTGACTGTCATCGGATTCTATTATAGACTTTAACTCTACCCAAGAAACACCACGAACTAGTAAAATAATAAAAATATGGTACTTGATGATCTTCTTAAATGCTCTTGAATCTAACTTGTCTTCAAGCAAAGTGTAAACTAAACTCTAGAAAACTTAATTTTAAAAGCACACAATGGTGGGAGGCCTTTAATCTATCCAAAGCGTGGAGCGATCGGGATCCTAGCAGCAATTTAAAGCTATCACACAAACAAACTGATCGAGTAGTCTTAAACGCCTCACTGCATTTTAGTAGTTTCTACACTATTTTTGCATTGTTCTGTGGTCATGCTGCAACATATGGATTTAACTCCTAAAAATAAGCGTCATATATCAAATAATAAAATATGAACATTTTATCACAGATTTACCAAAAAAATTAATACATAAGTCAAAATTTCCTAACAATTATCAATTTTCTTGTAGTGATAGTTTGATTTTTTTCATATTAAATAGGAAAATAAAAATGTATTCTTGTAATTGAAATTGTTCAGAATGACTCAATTAAAAAAATAATTTGATCTACTATATAATATATATGAAGAATAATCAATCACGTACAATCTATTTTTCAACGGATATTTTCATCAAAATTTTTTTTAACAAATAATACATTTATTACAAGATTTAGGCTCTAATCCTATTTTATATGGGAAAGATTCTAAAAACAAATTAGGTCTTCATTTATTTAGGCAAATAAAATATTTTATATTCCAAATAGGTACTTATAGGCATAATTATTGTTTCTTAAGAATTTAATATGCTCATTAAGTATGGAGTCTTAGGGACCATTTGGCAATTTTAATTTTTTAATTTTTTAGCTAAAAACGTAAAAAAATCAATATGATTCATTTGACAAAAAGTAAAAGAAAATTAAAAAATCAAAAGTCAAATCAAAACACTAATTTCTAAAATATTCTATTAAACTTTTACTGGTTTTAAAATATAATAATATCTCTCATTTATAACTTATTACTATCATTACCAACTGTACATAATTGTTAATATTAAATATATAGAAAGTTAAAATTGTCCAATTTTAATAAGAAGTAAAAATAATAATTTTTTATTAGACCCTGATTGGTAACCTTAACTTTTTGACTTTTTGGCTCCAAAAAGTCAAGGTACACGTCTGCAAAAAGACTAAAAAAAATTTAAAACTTAAAACAAAACATAAACTTTCAAAATATTATATTCAAAGGCTCACTACTTTTAAAATACAATAATATCCATAATTCATAACTTATTTACTACTACTACAAACTACATATAATTGTTAATATCTAATACATAGAAAGGTAAAATTGTCCATTTCAAATAA
This sequence comes from Heliamphora exappendiculata, assembly GCA_034768845.1. Taxonomy (NCBI): domain Eukaryota; kingdom Viridiplantae; phylum Streptophyta; class Magnoliopsida; order Ericales; family Sarraceniaceae; genus Heliamphora; species Heliamphora exappendiculata. The sequence goes on along the minus strand of JAOTRH010070771.1, from coordinate 2,846 downwards.
AAAGCAAAAAATTTAACTTTTTACCTAAACGAAGAATTTTTAAAAAGTTAACTTAAAAAGGCAAAGTTAGCAAATAACCTATTTTAAACTCAATTTATTTTTGAAAATTTCAGTCAAAGGTCCACAAAATAAGTTTTAACGCCCAAGATCCATAAACAAAAACTTTAACTCGCAAGATCCAACTACGTAATTTTTTCCAAAAATACTCAAGAAGCAGATAAATTTATCTGTTTTGCCATGCAAAACAGATAAATTTATCTGTTTGTTATGCAAAACAGATAAATTTATCTGTATTCTTTACAGTACTTTTAATAAAAGACAAATAAATTTATATATATTATTTATACATATTTTAAAAATACACCGATAAATTTATAAATATTCTTTATATGTGTTTACAGTAAAACATATAAATTTATCTGTTCAATCAAAACACTTTACACGTGCTTTCAATAATACAGATAACTGATAAATTTATATGTGTTTTTTATATATGTTTTGAAAGATACAGATAAATTTATCTGTATTCTTTATACGTGTGCTCATAATAAGATAGATAAATTTATTTGTGATCTTTATACGTGTTTACAATAACACGGATAAATTTATCTGTACAGAGAGTCTTTTTGTCCCAAAAATCATACACCCATCAATAGAGGATCTTGTGCGTTAAAACTTTTATGATAATAGATCATGTTCGTTAAGATATATTATGTTGGATAAAAAATTGTAAACGATGTATAAATTGAATTATTTATTAATTTTTTATTTAATTTTTTTAATAAAAAAAATAAAAAAATTTAACTTTTTGATTAGTTGCCAATGGGTCCTCAAAGAATTGTCTAACTCAATTTACATTCAGACGCCTATGATGGTGTCGACAACATGAGTGACGATGGACCATGAAATAAAGGTGACTGAACATCTAATCATAAGACGGATTGAAGGTTACAGGAAGATGCAGATTTAAATTTAAGGGCAAATGGTTTTCAAAAAAATCTTTAAAATTAGATATTAAATTTTAAAATAAAAGATAAATTATACTGACTTTTCTTTTATAAAAATATTAATTACTTTTTTTGTTGTGTAGTTTTTGAAATATTACTAATTTCTAATCTAACTTAGTTTTTGCATCAAATTAGTCTAATTATCAATTTTTTATTAATTTTTAACTGAAACACTGTTTAAAAATTAAAAAAATAATAAAAATATTATTTTCTAATTATGTTTTGTGTTTAAAATATTTTGTTATTATAATTAGAAAATATTTTTTATTTTATTTTTATTTTTTATTAAAAAACAGTGTTACTATTGAAAAGATAAAGTCTTCTGTGACAGCGAGAGAAGAAGGAGTCGACGACTCTAGTGCCAAAAAAGAGAAAAAAGAGTCGACACCAGTCAACTGTTGATGTATTAGAGCGAAGAACAGTTGATACTTTTTCTGTTTACAGTGTATTTAACTAATAAATTTCTTAGTATAAATTTTTTATCAAACATAAGAAAATGATTGAGAATTTTCTCTGTTGAATGTGTATTTTAATGAGAACTTAATTATAAATTTTATTAAAATAACTTATTTAAAAAAATAAAATTTCGATTGTTATATGAGAATTTTTTTAATTTTTTTTAAATTTTATTTCTATTAAAACATAGAAAATTTTCAATTAAAAAAAGTAAGATTTTTTTTGTTAATTTGTATTTAAATGAGGTTTAGGAGCATATTAGGTATAGTAATATAAAATGAGACCTGATTTAAAAAAAAATAAAATGGGACTAATTTTTCTATAAATTCTACATATAAAATCTCTATTTAAAAACTCCAAAAAAATAAAGTTAAATGATTGGGGGCATGCGACTGAGTCACCGGAGCTTCTAAGAATTTGTTTATTGGCTTATTTTGACTTATTTTTATTTTTTTGAATTTTTTTTATATTTTAATTAAATTTTTTTTATTTTTACTACTTGTCTCAATGAGAAGACTTAACAAATATAATAGTTTAACTAAATAATAAATTTTTTTGTAAAAACAAAAGTAATTTAAATGAAATAAACAATAAGCCATTATCCCAATTACGTAGCTATTTTTGCTTATTTACTATCAATACTAACTATATATACCCACCAGTAGTTGTGCCCACACATAGTTATTTATAATTTTTTAATTGTTTTAAAAGAGAATACAAATAATGAAAATAACAAAAAAGAATTAAAATTTTTGTGTAAATAAGATAAAATGTCACAAAAGTTTTACCAACTTGGATTTTGTTATTATTATTGTTATTAACATTAAATGACTAATTTTATTTTTAATTAATCTTTTGTTTGACAACGCGTTAAGTATATTTTGTTTAGAAATTGTAATAGATTTTTTTATTTTAGATACGAATTTTATGAAAATAATTTTAACATTTTATAATATTTTTATTTTTTAAATTGCCTAAACCGTGAGTTAAAATTGTTAAAACACTTCACTCAATTAATTAATTTTTAATAATTAATAAATTGGTAATGAGTTAAAATAACTTGTTATTTTCTTTACTTGTTGAAAATAATTTGAAAAGAATTCAATTTGATTTAACCCAACTCGTCCACCCCTTATTGAATGCCATTTACCAGTAAAAGCACACAAAATTTACTTATGATCTATTTGGGATAGCTCTTATAGCATTTTGTAAAAAAAAAAATTAGATTTTAAGTTGTTATGTTTGGCTTTAAAAAAATTAATTACTTTTTTTTATTTTTTAATTTAAGAAAAAAAATCAATACATATCTCAATTACTTTAACTTTTTTTTTAAAAAAATTATTATAATTCTTTTACTTTAAAAAATCAATCATTCTCACAAGA
>JAOTRH010070760.1:0-17892 GCA_034768845.1 Heliamphora exappendiculata | reverse complement strand
TATCAGGAAGCACCGGATACCAACACAGCAAAGCAATTTTTTTTTTTTTTTTTTAAAAGGCTGTTTTCCGAAGCTAGCAGGCGCTGGTTTTAAGCCAAACGCGGCGCAGAAGGCAGCAGCAAAAGGCGCAAACAATTTCAGGAGGTTGGGCAGCACTATTTTGTTTGTGGATGAATTTTTTTTTATTCCAATCAAACACAAACAGAGGCGCAAGCAATCAGTTTCGGCAACTCCAAACAGCCGGATTCCAAACACAGGCGCTGGTTTCTGATGTGTTTAATTCCAAGCCAATGGCTTCCGGTTTCCAAGGCACCAAAAAGCACTGTGGCGTATTTTTCTTGATGCAATCGGTGGCGCAAAAAGCACAATCCAGCAGACCAATTTTCGAAAAAAGGGGCGCAGCACTGTTTCAGTGCAAGGAGCAGCGTGTTTCAAACAATGCACAACGCCGGTTTCCAAGTTTTTTACGGAACAGTTTCAGTTTGTTTCCCAAGCAAACAGTGGAGGAATAGAATAAGGAGTTCTCGTGAAAGCGGGAGACTAAAGTTTATCTTAACAGGATACTCAAACTCTTTAGAATTTCAATCGAATCATAAAATCAAAATTTATATTTATTTTCCATTTAATTTTTTATTAACTGCATGGATGATATTTATTGATTTGATTTATTCTGTTTATTTAATTAATTCGAATATTCGGTTTTAATTAAAATATTTTGTAATTAAAATATTTAATAAATAAATTATTATTTTTCAAAAAATATGAAACGAAAAATAAAATAAATAAATAACTTTAATCACTATCTTAGCTGAAAAGCTGGAGGAAAAATTGTGCATTTATTAAATTTTATTTATTACGCATTTAACCACGAAAAGATAGTTTGATAAAACAGAATTTTTGGAATCGTGTAGACGGAAAGATGTTTAATTCTTTCAGATCGTGTGACTTTCAAAATTAATAAATTTATTTTAATTAAATGAATTTTTATAACTCTAAAAAGTATTTTTAAAATCTAAGTGGGAGACAGAATTTATTCACAGATAAATTTCACGGTCTCCATCACCAGTTTGTAGGCGATGCAATTAAACCCTGCGTATTGGCAGTAAAGCCTTCCTCCCATTCAGACAGATTAATTGCGGTATCGCCAGTACAAACCTCATTTAAGGATAATTATAGATAATTGTTAGTGTGGATCACTTGTCCAACTGAAGAGTTCATTGTGAAGCGATTAATTTAGGATTAAGTGATGGTTAACACTTAATTGTATATAATAGTACTATCTCAAACTGAGTCACTGCTATTATATACTAGACCAAAACTATGCTTGCTATTTAATTTTACTTGGCATGGTCAGCTGCCTAGATAGTAAAATTAAAAGGAATTGGCCTGTCTGGTCTTATGATGGATAGTAGACGTCCACCCAACGTGGCATACTATTCACAGGTTACCGGACTGCTGAAAAATTTATTTTTAAAATGGTAGAGAGAACCAAATTAAAATGAATTCAAAATTTTGCTCATCATAATTAACGATTTTTTAATTATGTGATTCTCAGAATTAAAATAGATTTCAACCTACTGGCTTTAATACTCAAAGAAAATAAACTTACAGGACTGAATTTTGTTAACTGAAAATGTAATATGGATATAGCTTTAGCTACAAATGGTATTCCTTCAATACCAGAAAATGTGTTTGTTTCAGAAAAAGGTTCTTCCTCGGGGTCGTAATGCATGAAGAAGAAAAAGGTTCAGAAACAGGGAGACACGTTTTCCAGGATAGTTAGTGGGCCACAGACTGGTGTGAAAAAGTCAAAAGACAGATGTTTTCACTGCAACTAGACCTGGCACTAGAAAAAGTTATGTCCAGTATTTCTCAAAAGGCATAACAAACAGGGTAATTTCTGTTTACTAGTTGTGGAAACATGTTTACTGGTATTATCTATCGGTACTAGGTGTGTAGATATAGGAGCCACTAATCATGTCTACAATTCATTGCAGGGGTTTCAAGAAATTCGACAACTTAGTGATGGAAAGATTTACCTACATATTGGCAATAATACAAAGGTAACAGCAGTTGCAGTAGAAGATGTCGCTCTCAGTTTTAGTAGAGATCGAGTTTTAATATTGAGAGATTGTCTTTATGTACCTGCCATTAGAAGGAACTTAGTTTTCATTTTTAGATTCACTAAAGACGGATATTTAGTTTATTTTAATAACTTGTGGTTATTAAGGATAATAAACGAGTCATCTGTTCTGGTACATTGGTAGATAATTTTTATATTATTACTCCAATCTAATCTCTCCTACACTGCAATTGACTAAAACGAATAATACATTTATATTACCATATAAGATAAACTTTCCTTCTTTAATGAACCAAACGTTTCTTTGGCACTTACGCTTGGCTCATATTAATCTAAAATGAATAAATAGACTTGTAACAGATGGACCATTGAGTTAATTGGAAGTGAAGACACTTCCAGTCCGTGAATCTTGCTTAGAGGGTAAGATGACTAAGGAAACCTTTTCGGCCAAAGGCTATAAAGCTAAAGAACTGTTAGAGTTTGTTTATTCTGATGTATGTGGTCCTATAACAATCCGGGTTAGAGGTAGTTTTGAATACTTCATCATTTTCATTGATGACTACTCAAGGTATAGATACATTTACCTGATGCACCGTAATTTTGAATTCTTTGAAAAATTCAAAGAATTCAAGGCGGAGGCAGAGAAGCGTCTAGAAAAAAGTATCAAATCACTATGATCCGACCGTGGTGGGGAATACCTCTTTGGAGAGTTTAAGGACTACTTGTCATCAGAGGAGATTATATCCCAGTTAACTGCACCTAGCACTCCACAGAAGAATAGTGTAGCAGAAAGAAGGAATAGGACTCTTATGGACATGGTAAGGTCAATGATGAGTTATTCAGGGTTACTAGATTCATTTTGGGGACTCGCTTTAGAGACAGCGGCTTACATTCTAAACTTGGTACCTTCTAAGTTAGTACCTTCTACTCCCATAGAATTGTGGACCGAGCGTAAGCCTAGTTTGAAACACATTCGGGTTTGGGGGTGTCCAACACATGTGCTGAAAGAAAATGCAGATAAGTTGGAACCAATGATAGAAGTTTGTTTCTTTGTGGGGTATCCCAAGGGAATGAAGGGTAGTCTATTTTAAAATCCTAAGGATCTGAAGGTCATTGTTAGAACCAATGCACGATTCTTGAAAGAGGATTATATTATGAACTACAGGCCCAATAGCAAAATTGTTCTGAAAGACCTAAAGAGGAAATGCCAGTAAAATGGAAGAAGAACCACAAGTCACTGATATTCTATTACCTAGTTGTAGTGAGAGAATTATCGGGACAAGTGCAAATCAAGAACAGGGTGCTGATGCACAGGGTTCAGATTGTGCACAGCCTGTTACTACTAGTACATAAACAAAGGTAGTGCCTCATCGTAGTGGGAAGGTTATTCATCAACCTGACCGGTATATGTTCTTAGGAGAGTCTTTTGACAGGATCCTGGCAGAACTGGATACCGAGCCTTGTAACTACAATGAAGCACTACAAGGCAAAGATGCAGATCTTTGGTGAAGGGCTATGAATTCAGAGATGAAATCTATATATTCCAATCAGGTCTGGAAATTTGTAGAACCACCCAAAGAGATAAAACCCATTAGATACAAGTGGATCTACAAGAAGAAGAGAGGAATAGACGGGAAGGTTGAAACTTTCAAAGTTAGGCTTGTTGCTAAAGGGTTCACTCAGAAAGAAAGGATTGAGTATGAGAAAACCTTTTTGTCGGTAGCCATGCTTAAGTCTATCCAGATTCTCTTATCTATTGCCGCACATTTCGATTACAAAATTTGGCAAATGGACGTCAAGACAACTTTTCTTAAACGGAAGTCTTGACAAGTGTATCTACATGATACAACCAGATGGATACATTGCAAAGGGATAGGAACACATGTTGTGTAAGCTTAAGAGATCCATTAATGGACTTAAGCAGGCATCGAGGTCATGGAACACTCGATTTGATCAAGCTATAGTTTCTTATGATTTTCATCAAAGTCCGGATGAGTCCTGTGTGTACAAGAAGCGTGACGGAAGTGTGGTGATCTTCCTAGTACTTTATATAAACGATATCTTGCTCATCAAAAACGATGCAAGGGCATTATCTGCGGTTAAAGTATGGTTATCTAAGAAATTCAATATGAAGGACTTGAGAGAAGCTAGTCACATCCTTGGGATCAAGCATATGCGAAATCAAAAATAAAGGATGTTGGGCTTATCACAAGCAAAGTATATCGATGATATCCCTACTCATTTTAGCATACAGGATTCCAAGAAAGGGTTTGTCCCTTTCAGACATAGAATCACTCTATCCAAAGATCAGTGTCCTAGGACATCTGATTAGATAGAGAGGATAAAGGCGGTTCTTTACGTTTTGGCAAAAGGAAGCCTCATGTAGCTATGCTTTGCACTAGACCCGACATCTACTTTGCCGCTGGCATGGTTAGCAGATATCAGTCTAATCTAGGGCAGTAGTATTGGACTGCAGTAAAAAATATAATCAAGTACCTGAAAAGGACTAAGGATTATATGTTGGTTTATCAGGCAGATAGTTTAGTACCTTTGGAGTAGACAGACTCAAATTTCCAGTCAGATATAGAGCTTTCATCAGGGGACAACCTTGCAGATCCTTTACAAAGAGCTTACCGGCTAAAACTTTTGATAGTCATGTAGAGGGCATGGGAGTCAGATGTCTGGCAGCATGATTTTGAGTATAAGTGGAAGATTGTTATGGTTGGTATATTAAAAATTATATTTTTAGTATTTAATTTAATTTTAATAAATTTAGTTTTTCATTTAATGAAAATCTTTATGAGCAATGTATGCATATTATTTCTTTGTTATGCATGGATGTCCAATATTCTGTATAGTATTTCATCTGGTGTGTAGAGTACGGCTTATACACAGAAGACTAGATTTTAGATTCTTGTAGAATATAAGTTTTATGATTACAGTTTAGATGAAAATAAACATACCATCGGTACGACTGTGGCACAGAGTTTTAGTAGGACTGTCTTGGTTATGGGGAACAGATAATAGCGTCGTCTATTGTTCTGACTCTCTGTGCCAGTACATTTTGTGTGTATTGAATGGGACATTTGGGACGATTAATTTAGTACTGACTACTGACTATATAAATTAATTCACACCACAAGATTATTATGAATAGTGCTTATCCTCTTAATCCAGAAATAATTATTGATTTGTGTGTATTTAATATTCGTTATTTTGATTTATTAGAGGATGTGATCTTATATGGGCCTATATTTCTGGTGAGTTGGATAGCGGTATTATTTATATGCCAAATATTAATTATTGACGAAATCTACGTCCCAAAGATCGGGATTGACGATACCCCTTTAAGGATGTTTATAAGTTTTGACCGGATCAAACCCTATAGCTGGATTTAATTATCCAGCAATCAAATAAGTTAATTAAAAGGGCTTAAGGAATATGAAGATACCGATTAAATTAAATTATTAGTAATTAAATTTAATTAGCAGGTATCGAAAATCTTAACGTAGGGAGAAATGGTAAGTATTTCATAACAGGAGCTCAATGCAAGAAGGTCTTGAGATTATGGGTCAGAGTGCAATTACAATTCTTTAGTGACGTAAACTGTAATTCAGTATTTTATGAAAATTGTAAAAACCGCTGCTGGTTTTTCATAATGGCAAATACCACTATGCGTCTTTCTTTTATTACAGAAACCGCTGGTAGGAGTTTTTGTTCCACTGGAAGTCTTACACATAATTACTCCCCAGGTCCATGTTGTAGCCCTATATATACGCGGGTAGGTTAAACCAGTTTGAAATTGATACATCATCATTGATTGTTCATATGTCATTATCATTGAGATATTATTATTGTCTTTCAAAGACTTAAATATATCGGGGTTCTACCGGTACAAGTTCTCGAAGGATCGTAGCCAACACTACGTTCGAGGATCGCGTAAGGGATTACAGTAGAAGATCTGGCTAGAGCTTCAACTCAAAATCAAGTCGTAGTTGAAGATTAGATCGACAAGAGGTATTCATCTAAATTAACTTTGGTTGCACGGGTTTATTTTTTATCGTTCGACGTTAAAATTTTTATCTGGAGTCCGATTTGGCATTTGCCCATCCAGATAATTTTTTACCAAAAAACGTTTTACAAAAATAATGATCTTGACAATATTATCTCCAATACAAGATATATCAAATTAACTTTTAATACATTTTCTTGCACAATAAGGGCACAAAAATTGAGATAAACCCCTTGTTGATGGGGGATCAGATTTTTGTCTCCCAAACTGACCCCTAGCTATATTTATCTTCCCTATGTATGATTTTTAGCCCTTAAAAGTTGAACCAATTTAAATCAACTCAACTTTCATTAATTAAAAAGGAGAAAAGTGTCTTTCTATGGTACTTTTTGTTCCCTCCATGTCCCCTAACCTTTGCCTATATAAAGGAAGCTAAACACCCTCTTCTCTATATAAAATTTTCGTGCAAGTGAGAGAGAGAAACCAGACCTCTTTGCTCTTGAGTGTTAAGGCGAGTTTGAGGGAGAAAAATGTAGAAGAAGGAAGGAATCAAGGAGAGAAGTATTTCTAAAGCTAAGTCCTTCCATACCACCATCCCTTGAGACCTCAAACAAGTAAGTAAAATCTCTAATCCTTCTGTATAATATCCCTCAAAATATCTCCCAACACATCCCTTTAAGCACTCTAAGAATCGAGAACCAAAATCAAACTGAAAAGGCGTCGTAGTTGGAAATTTGGGGCCGTTATAATTATGGGTGATATAAGATGTTATTGTGTGTTGATATATTTGAGTTTGATGACTTCTAAGTGTGCTGGAGCCTTGATAGTAAAGTCTAAAATACAAGAATGCAAAAAAGATGGAACAAAAACTTGACATGACATAAGTAAAAGACTTGGACCCTAAGAGGCTTAATTTTTTAGAACATAGATGTTTATGCCCTGAAGTGTAGAATGCCATAACTCAATGTAGAAAATTGATCTAAGAATGTTCATTATATTCAGATTTATCTTTTTATGTTATCTTTTATCCAAAATTAGTTTCAAATCATTTGAATAAGGAGAACTCGAGATATTGCAATTTTACCAAAGTGTATCATTTTTTGACCAGTCAACACCACCGACCTAAAAACCCTAGTTTGAAATGCAATCAGAACTTTCATCAAAACATGAAAGCTTTAGATAACATGTGTATCGATCTACCCACCATAAATGAGCACAAAATATTGAGTTTTGATAGATCAAAATCCCTTTCAAAGTTTTTGTTGAGTTTCAGCCCTCAAGGGACACTTCTGTCACATATTTTTATATAGCTTAAAACCCCAATTTTTAGTGACCTATTCCAAACGTGGTCTACATGAATATTGTAGCTAACATATTGAAGTAATTTATTCCCAACAATTAGACCTTAAACCCTCGGGATGATACCCAAAACCGTTTCAAATCCTCTATCCAAATTCGGCTTTACTGAGTTTTGGCGGCTAACAGAACCTATTTTCTAAAATGGCCAAAATATCTAACTTGTTCCAAATAAATTTTCTTAACTCTAAACATGAAACTTATAGGGGATTTGTTGAAATAGAACATCCTAAAAATTGGGCTCCTTTGGACTTGATATGATACCCCAAAATCGAGACCAACAGAAGCATATTTTTGGTGAAATCTTGAGAAAAGTGCTGAACCGTTTTTGCTTAGAATATTTTGTTCACACTTTTATCTTAGGTTTTGGTCTTGATTTTAAACATGAGAGTTGCAGAAAATATTTTTATCTAAATGGTGTTTAAAAATCATAACTTGATTCCAAGTCTAAGTAACTCAAGATACTGCGATACTTTAAAATTCAATGATTTGAAAGAGAATAATAAATTGTTAAGTTAAATCCTTATACATGTGAAGGATTTGGCAAGTGCGTAGTACCCCTTAAACCTAAAAAAAAGCAACTATGGTCCCTAAAAATTAAGAAAATATTCAATGGTCAGAATCGCTTTAGTACTCTACGTTCTAAGAGGGGTAGAACTTCGTGTTGACAGTTAAGTCATATTTGCTTGCTAGGCATAAAAATTTTGTTACTCGAGGAGCAAGCTTAGCTCGTTGACAAAGGCTCAGTTCGTATGCATGTAAGATAAGGTGAGAGTGCTTAGCCATTATCTTGAACTTGAAGTTTATGTAAATGATGCATGAAAATGCTTTGAAGCATATGTTTTGAATAAAGACCAGCTTGACGATCGCATGAACCTGTTATTTTCAAAAGACATGATGTCTTTAATTCAAGTGTGCTACCTATGATATTTTGAGCTAGCATGTTATTATTATTAAAGTATTATCAATGTTGTGTGGTTATTCCAAAGTGCCTAGTTACAAGGATTTTCGACCCTTTTATATCCTGTTATATGGGAGGTTACCCAACTATGGGTTTTTCATTTATCTTTATAGGGGAGGTGTCCCGTTAAGTAGGGGTTTTTTTCTTAAAGGCTTTTGGGTTGAGTCCCAAATTTTTGCATATACCACTCGTGCTTGGTGGAGAGTAGCCCTTATTCTATCACGTTGCTATCCGTGCATTGAGAATTGAGGTTACGGTACCGTCGGAACTCCCGGTCGTGAGGTTGACGACTACTTAGACATTGTTGGGGTTTGAGTCTAGATTTGATAAAGTGGTCATACATTTTAAATTTGTGGCGGTTGAGCAAGGAACATATTTCTGTTTGAAATACTGAGAAGCTTCTGTATAATCTGTGATATTTTTATGTTCAAGCAATTGTATCAGTTTATATATTTTTGTGAAAAATGTGATGAACTATTTTTAGAAAGAGTTTTTATTTATTCTTAACTAAGTAACTGTCTTTTTTGTTCATGATAATGCTAAGTGCGCTCTTCTATAACCTCTGTGATTGCTGATACCAGGAACAGTTAGGAGTTTGTCTACCACAGGCGTCGTCGAGTAGTTTTAGTTACGGTGTTGGGAATCGTTTTGGTTATGTTTTCTTTTGTTTAGTTTTTAGTTTTGGTAGAGCTTCATGTATAAGACCCTGGAGGTTTTTTATATTTTAGAAGTAATATAAGTTCTTAGGATGGCGAATCCCTAGTGACTCATGTATACCTCTTTTGACATTAAGGTGTTATGGTTGCTTAGAAGTTTTTATTTGGTCTCTTAATATCTTTATCCCTTGTTTTCCTTTTTGGCCACCGGATTAAGGAGGGATCACATCCCTTGTTCAGGTTTGGTGCCTTGCGGGAGCGGGGTGTTACAATAACTGCCGAGGACTATAAGTTTGTATTATTTGGGATTTGTCCACCAGTACCTGATGAGCGTGTTGGAGACAAACTGTCAAGATCATTAATTTGTAAATGATTTTTTAAAAAATAAAAACTAGACAGGAAATTACCGAAATAGGCTCTAGATAAAATTTTTTGATGTCGAACGATCAAAAATAAACACATGCAACGACAGTTAATTCAGATGAATATCTTTTGGCCGATTCATCAACTACGAATTTTAATTTCCCGAATTGAAACTCCCGTCAAACCTTCTACTGTATTTTCGATGCGATTCCCGAATGTAGTGTGAGCTACAAATCTCTGAGAACTAAAATCGACAGAACTTTGACAACCTTAGTCTTGAAAGACAACTCATGATTTTGGTTCCGCCTACTCGCATATTTATAGATTATAATAGAGACCTGTGGAGTATTTATGACATAAACTTCTAGTGTAATCCAAATACCCATCCAGCAATTTTTGCAAATATGCAAACCTCTAAGCAATTTCTGTAATTATGAAAGCCTCACAGTGGTTTCTTTAATTTTTATAAAACACTAAATTATATTTCACACCACTAAAGAATTGTAACTGCACTCTTAGCCATAATCTCAAGATCAATTTGTATCGTCATTCTCGAACAATCAAAATGTGAATTCCGTCAATAATTAATATTCACTATATAATTAATACCGCTATCAAACTCACTGGGACTATAGACCCATAAAAGATCGCACCATTTAATAAATCAAAACAATAAATATTAAATATACGTAAATAATAATTATTTCAAGATTACGAGCTTAAGCACTCATAATAACTTTGGGGTGTGAATTAATTTATATAGTTAATATAAAATTAATTATCCCAATGTGGTCCTGTTCAATATACACAAAGTTTCATGGCACAATGATGAAATAATAGACAACGTTATTATCTATTTCCAGTAACTAAAACGGGCCTACTAAAATTTTATGCTACAGTCGTACCGATTATTTGTCAATTTCCATGTAAACTGTGAACAAAACTTATATTCTGCAAAAACTTATAATCTGGTCTTCTATGTGCAAACTGTACTCTACACACCAAATTAAATACTCTACAAAATAAAAGACAATCATACATAATAGTAAAGAAATGATATTGCATTAATTGCTTATTAGATTTATCATAAAATGAAAAAATAATTTTATTAAAATTAAATTAAATACTAAAACCAAAAATAAATCCATGATTTTTAGTGTACGATCTTGAAAAAGGAAACGCGGGCAAGTTGGGTATCCCAAGAAAACGAACAATGGTTTATTTTATAATTCTAAGAATCAAAAGGTCATTGTTAGCATCAATGCCCAATTCTCGGAAGAAGATTATACTATGAAGTATAGGTCCAAAAGTAAAATTATTTTGGAAGAATTGAGAGAAAATATTAGTAGAACGGAAAAAGAACCATAAGTCACAGATATCCCATTGCATCATCGTAGTGGTAGAATTATCAGGACAGGTACAGATCCTAAACCAGATCAGGGTGAGACCATTAACATGCCTGACGAGCATGTGGGTAATGGTGCACATGGTTCAGATTCTGCACAGCGCATTACTGCTAGTACATAGACGCAGATAATGCCTCGTCATAATGAGAGGGTTATTCATCAACCCAATCGGTATTTGTTCTTGGGAGAATCTTTTGACAAGATCTCGGTAAAACTGGATAGCGAACCATGTTACTATAATGAAGTACTCCAAGACAAATATGTAAATCATTGGCAAAACGTTATGAATTCAAAGATAGAATCTATGTATTCTAATCAGGTCTAGAAACTTGTAGAACCACCTGAAGGGATAAAATTTGTCGGATGTAAGTGAATCTACAACAGAAAGAGAGGAGCAAACGGGAATGTTGAAACCTTTAAAATTAGGCTTGTTGCAAAATGGTTCACTAAAAATCATAGATTTATTTTAGTTTTAGTGTTTAATTTTATTTTTAATAAAATTATTTTTTTATTTTATGAGAATCTTACTGAACAATATATGCAATATCATTTCTTTAATGTTATACATGGATGTCTTTTATTTTGTATAGAATTTAATCTACTGTGTAGAGTACGGCTTGCACACAGAAGACCAGATTATAAATTCTTGTAGAATATAAATTGTTGTTCACAGTTTAGATGAAAATTAATAAACCATCGATAGAAATGTAGCACAGAGTTTTAGTAGGCTAGTATTGGTTATAGGGAACAGATAATAGCGTTGTATATTGTTTCGACTAGCTGTGCTAGTACACTTTCTCTGTATTGAACAAGACCATACTGAGATAATTAATTTTATACTAACTATATAAATTAATTTACGCCCTAAGGTTATTATGTGTACTTATGTTCTTAATCCCAAAATAATTATTATTTGCATATATTTAATATCCGTTATTTTGATTTATTAGAGGGTATGATCTCTTATGGGTCTATAGTCCCAGCGAGTTAAATAGCAGTATTAAATATATGGTGAATATTAATTATTGATGAAATTCATATTTCGATTGTTCGGGATTGATGATACCTCCTTAAGGAAGCTTATAAGTTTTGACCGAACCAAACCCTACAGGTGGATTTAATTATTCGGTGGTCAAATAAGTTAAGCGAAAGGGTTTAAAAAATTTTAAAGATACCGATTAAATTAAATTGTCAATAATTAAATTTAACTAACAGATATTGAGAATCTTAACGTAGGGAGATGAGTTAAGCATTTAATAACATGAGCTCAATGCAAATTGGTCTTGAGATTATGGCTAAGAGCGCAGTTACAATTTTTTAGTGGTGTGAACTATAATTTAGTATTTTATAAAAATTATAGAAATTGCTGCAAGGTTTTCATAATTACAGAAATCGCTAAGTGGTTTGCATATTTGCAAAAATTGCTGGATTGGTATCTGGATTACACTAGAAGTCTATATCATAATTACTCACAGGTCCCTACTGTAGCCCTATAAATATGCAAGTAGGCTGACCCAAAATCATAAGTTGTTTTTCAAGATTAGCGTTATCCAGGTTATGCCGGTTTCAGTTCTCAGAAGATCGTAGCCCATACTACGTTCAAAAATCGCATCAGGAATATAGAAAAATGTCTGACCGGAGTTTTAACTCGAAAAATTAAATTCGTAGTTGAAGAATTGAACAAAAGATATTCATCTGAATTAACTGTGGTGGCACGGGTTTATTTTTTATCATTCAACATCAAATTTTTTTTTATCTAAAGCCTGTTTCGGCAATTGCCTGTCCAGTTTTTATTTTTCAAAAAATCGTTTACAAATCAATGATCATGACAGTTTGCCTCCAACAATTGGATTAGAGCCATTTTGATTTTTGTTTACGGTTTATCGAGGGGTCGAGTAGATTTAGAATTGTGGTAATTTTGTTTTGCAGGCGTTCTAATCTCGATTTTATGATCATCGTTATATTCATGTTTGATTGAATGGTTTGAATGATGATTTAATTATTTTTTAATCACGAGAGTTGATCGTGATAGTTTAAGCTTTTTTAGTTCGAATGTGAGTCTCCGGGATATAAGTTTTCGATGTAAAAGTTTTTATTAGTTTTTAAATATTATTTAGAATATTTAAGAATATGTTTGAATATTCAATAACACAAACAATAGGAGGCGGCATAACCAACAACACCGGCGGTGGCTTTAGGTGTTTTGGGCCACGAATCGCGGTGATTTTTCAATGGTTTTGAAATAAGTTTATCCAATAAGTTTTCTGTAAATTTTTTGTATTAAAAAACAGCAACAAAACAATTCAAAAACCAGCAAAAAAATTAGAGGAAAAATAACATCGGCGGCAATAGTTTTCGGCTGCAGTTTGGGCTATTTTTTGATAGTTTTTGTAATGTTTTTGGGACCAATTTTGAGGAGTTTTTTAAGCATAAAATAGAAATAAAGAATGCTAAAAAAAACAATCCAAAAATAATGAAAAAACGGGTAAAAAATAGGATGCAAACAGGCGGTAGTTTTAGTGGCGGAACAGGATTGTTTCAGGGCTATTTTTGATCTTTTTTTTAGGTATTCTTCAAGACAACATATTACTAGATATCAATGCTAGAAACAAAAAGAAATAGGAACAAAAACAACCACAAAAAAAGCCCAAACGGGCGGTAGCAACAAGGCAGCGATGCAAGGGTGCAGCGGTGTTTTTGGCGGCTATCGAAAGCTATTTTTTGAGCATTTTTCGAACCAGGATTTTTGTAAAAAATAGCATTTTTCGAGAGCTATTTTTTAATGGTGTCGAGAACGAAGTTTGGGAGAGGCAACTTGCAGCGCCGGTGGTCTGGCAATGGTGGTGCTGGTTTGGGATTGTTTTGGCTGGAATTTTTTATTGTTTTCAAGACTCGGGTGTGTTGTATATATATAACACTATATATCAAGGAATCCTGGTACAACTTGAATGCTGAAAGCTGATTCAAAAAAGGATTAAAAATTACAGCTTATCTTTGAACAGAAGACTGAAATTCATCAGAGTTCCTGCTTGATCATAAAATCTAGATATATACATATCTTGTATTTATATTTTTTTAAACTACGTAGATGATGTATATATGTTTTATATATTTCTATTAATTTAATTAATTCAAACAATTCTATTTTAATTAAAATTTTGTAAGGGAAAATAAATTTAAGTTTTTTTTAATTATAAGTTTTCTAATTTTTTTAGATATTTTATATTTATAAAATAACACGTTTAAAATGATTTTTTTATTAAATTGAATATCTTTGAAAAACATAAAAATTAATTCTTTTTCTTTTGGATTAATTAAATAGAAAAATATTTAATCTTAATAAATTGTTATTTTTAAAAAATATGTAACATAAAAATAAAATATTTTGAATGCATTTAATCACTACCTTAACTGTAAAGTTAAAACAAAAAATTGTGCATTCATCATTTATTTTATTTGTTACATATTAAAACACGAAAAGATGATTTGGCAAATCAGAATCTTTTGGATCGTGTATACGGAAAGATGTTTTAAAATCTTTCGAATCGTGTAATTTTTAAAATTAATAAATTTATTTTAATTTAATAGATTTTTATAACCCGCAAAAATATTTTAAAATTCTAAGTATGAGAGAAAATTTATTTACAGATAAATTTCACGGTCTCCATTATTAGTTTGTAGGCGATGTAATTAATTTTGCGTGTTGCCAGTAAGGCCTTCCTCCCCATCGGATAGGATTAATTACGGTATCACCAGTACGAATCTCCTTTACGGATAATTCTAAATAATTGTGAGTGTGAATCACTTCTCCATCTGAAGGAATCATTACAAAGTAATTGATTCGGGATTAGGTGATGGTTAACACTTAACTATAAATAATAGTATCATCTCCATCTGAGTCAATGCTATTATTTACTAGACCAAGACTATGTCAACTATTTAATTTTACTTTGCAGGGTCAGTTACCTAAATAGTAAAACTAATAGGAATTGGCCTGTGTAGATAAACAATGGGTAGTAGACGTCCTCCCATCAAGGCATGCTATTTACAAGTACCAGGCTGTTAGCAATTTTTTTTAAGTGGTAGAGGGAACCAATTTCAAAATAAACTCAAAACTTTGCTCGTCATAATTAACGGTTATTTTTAATTATATAATTCTCAGGATTAAAATAACTTTCAATCCACTCGCATCAATACTCAAAGAAAACAAACTAACGGGACCAAACTATGTAGACTGAAAAAGGAATTTGGACATTGTCTTAACTGCTGAGGATTACAAATTTGTATTGACTGAGATTTATTTACTAGTACCTGATGAGGGGACGACCAAACAAGAAACCCGACTCCATCAGAAGTGATAGAAAGCTGATCAGATGGCTCACTGTTACATTTTGGTTTTCATGTCAAATGTTTTGCAGCATCAACATCAGTTTATGTCCAGTACCTATGACATGATTATGAATCTCAAAAAAATATTTAGAGATCAAAATCATACTGCTAGGTAAGTGACCATGAAGTCTCTTATGAATACAAGCATGCTGAACGCACCCCAACTAGGGATCATATTCTAAAAATGATTAGTCTTATGAATGAACTCGAGATCCTATGAGCTAAAATTGACGAGGAAACCCAGGTCAATATCATACTCTAGTCGCTGCCTGATAGCTTTATGTAGTTCTGCCTAAATTATACCATGAATAAGCTCATCCTTTTATTAGCATAACATTTTAAAGAACTTTAAGCAGCTGAGAGTGTTCTTAGAAAACCAGGTTCTGTGCAGGTAGCTGAAAAAGGTTCTTCCTCTAAGACGAAAGATAAGAAGAAGAAAAAGGTTCAAAAATAGGAAGACACAGATTCAAAAGCAGTTAAGGGACCAAAAGCTGGTGTGAAGAAGCCGAAAGGCAAGTGCTATCACTGTAACTAGTTTGGACATTAGAAAAATCAGTGTTCGATTTTTCTCAGTAAGAAGAATAAACTAGGTAATTTCTGTTCACAAGTGATTGAAACATGTTTAGCGGTGTTATCTACTGGTACCTAGTGTGTAGATACGGGAGCCACTAATCATGTCTGTAATTCTTTACAAGGATTCTGAAAAATCAGGCAGCACAATGATGAAAAAATATACCTCTATATAGGTAATAATACTGGGTGGCGGTAGTTGCAGTAGGAGATATCACTCTCAGTTTTAGTAGAGATAGGATTTTACTTCTAAAAGGTTGTCCTTATGTACCTTCAATTAAAAGAAATTTAATTTTGGTTTCTAGTTTAATAAATGACAAATATTCTGTTCATTTTAATGATTCCGTAGTTGTTAAGAAAAATAAACGTTTTATTTGTTCCGGTACATTGATAGATGATCTATATATTATAACTCATATTTTTCCTACATTGTAAGTAACTGAATTGAATAACACATCTAATTTACCATATAAGATAAAGTTTTCTTCTTTAATGAACTAAACATTTTTTTGGCACTTACGCTTGGGTCATATTAATCTAAAAAGAATAAATAAACTAGTAGAAGATGGACCTTTGGGTTCATTGGAAGTGAAGACACTTCCAGTTTGTGAATTCTTCTTAGAAGATAAGATTACTAAGAGGCCCTTTTCGGCCAAAGACATAGAGCTAAAGAGCCATTAGAACTGGTTCATTTTGATGTGTGTGGTCCTATGACAATCTGGGCTAGAGGTGGCATTAGTACTTCATTAATTTTATTGATGACTATTTAAGGTATGGATACATTTACCTGATGCACCGTAAGTCTGAATTGTTGAAAAATTCAAATAATTCAAGGCAGAAGCGGAGAAGCATTTGGGTAAAGGTATCAAACACAACGATTTAACCATGATGGGGAGTACCGTTTTAGAGAGTTTAGGGACTACTTCTCGTCAAAAGGGATTATATCCCAGTTGATAGCCCTCAGCACTCCACAGCGGAATGGTGTAACAGAAAGAAAGATTAGGACTCTTATAGATATGGTAAGGTCAATGATGAGTTATTCAAGATTACCCGATTCATTTTGGAGACTAGGATTGGAGACAGCAGCTTATATTCTGAACTTGGTACCTTCTAAGTCAGTACCTTTTACTCCCACAGAATTGTAGACATGGCGTAAGCCTAGTCTGAGGCATATTCAAATTTGGGGGTGTTTAGCACTTATGGTGAAAGAAGACGCGGGTAAGTTGGGACCAATGACAGAAGTTTGTTACTTTATCGAGTTTTCCAAAGGAACGAAGGCTGATCTATTTTATAATCATAAGGATTAGAAGGCCATTGTTAGCACCAATGCCCGATTCTTAAAAGATGATTATATTATGGACCACAGGCCCAAAAGTAAAATTGTTTTAGAAAGATTCAAAGGAAATACCAGTAGAACGAAAGAGGAACCACAAGTCACTGATATCCCATTGCCTCGTCGCAGTGGGAGGATTATTAGGATTGGTGCAGATCCTGAACCAGATTAGGGTGATACTATTAACATGCCTGATGAGCATGTAGGTAATAGTGCACAGGGTTCAAATTCTGCACAACGCGTTACTGCTAGTACACAGACGCAGGTAATGCCTCGCCGTAGTGGGAGAATTATTCATCAACCCGATCGGTATATATAAAATGGTATTCAAACTTCATAAAATTTTGCAGATAGCTAAAACATGTTGCGAAAAATCTGTGATAGAATGTGCACGCGTTTGGAAAAAATTATTTTCTCAAAATCCACCAACCAAATCACCTCAAAGATGAAACTAAACACTTTCTTCCTTCTTCATTTTTTTCCTCCTCCTCCTCTTCTTCTTCTTCTTCTTCTCTCTCTCTCTCTCTCTCTCTCTCTCGTGGCCGAAATATCAAGTGGGGGAGAGAAGAGGTGGTTTACCTTTTTATAGAGAAAAGCCTTTGGTTAAGCTCTAAAAGAAAGCTTAGTTAAACTTAGATAGTTTGGTTAACCCTTAGTTGGTTAGTTAACCCTTGATTGCGAAGATAAACACACACACACACACACACACACACACACACACACACATATATATATATATATATATATATATATATATATATAT
>JAOTRH010070749.1:0-17892 GCA_034768845.1 Heliamphora exappendiculata | reverse complement strand
ATTGAGATCAACACAGAAAAAAAATTCTACTTAAAGAATTCTTAAGTGTTTGAATCTTTTGAGATACAAGTCATACCATTTTGGCTAAGGTGTCAACCTTGATTGTTCAAAATGGGTTAACACTTTCATTTTGGAAAAAAGAAATATTATCCAATTAAAGACAATTATTTATAGGAAATGAATTATGAAAATCAAAATCAATTAAAGAAACTCTTGGGCTAACAGGTTCATCTCCTGGTTTTTCTCCTTCAAACCCTGAGTCGACTTCTCATTTCATTTTCAAATCTAAACCTAAATCATCCAAAATACCGCAAAAAACGATGGGCAAAGGAGCAAAGAGGACCGGAGAATAATCATCCTCAAGCCCTAGAACTTCAAAGAGGAAGAAGACGACAACGACAACGATGATGAAAACAGTTCCAGAGAATGTAGCCTTCTCTGAGGTAATCTCATTCAAATCCCCAAAAACTCGTTAACTTTATTTTTTCCTCATTTGAAAATCATAAAATTTATCCCGGTCGATCTATAGATTTTTCCTTCTTTGATGCAATCGAAATGAGATTCAAATATCTCTTTTCGGGCCTTGGGTCCAAAAGGCTATTTCAGATCAAAGAACCTCACTATCCGACATTGATTAAGTATTTTTATGCACACTTTCACATATCTTTGGTTTCGACCACCCCCATCACCACTTGGGTGAATGGTAAAGATATTGTTTTGACCCCCTCCTCCTTGAACGAAATTCTTGGCATCTTCGAAGGGAATATTTGTGTTTATCACAGCCAGAAACCCATTGAGGTTGAAGGTTTTTTTTTTCTGATTCTGTCAAAAATATTTTTGAGAATGAGGACATCGACCCCTCCAAGCCCTTAGAGGTAAACTCTTTGAAATCAGAAATGTGTATCCTACATCACATGGTCAACCATATTTTTCTACTCCAGTTGAGAAAATTTGGTGACATTTTTTATATGCATATCTTCATCATGTGGTGCATCCTCGAGAAGAAAAACTTAGATTTAGGATTTCTTTTCATCTCTCACATGCTTCACTCACATAGTAAATTAAATTCTTCTCTCCCACATGGGATGTACCTCACACGTGTCTTTTGCCATTTTGGCATTGATCTCTCTAAGGAAAAGGCCGTTGTTTTATCGAAGCACAATTTGTATGGTAGCTCCTACCTAAAACATATGCAGATTGCAAATATTGACGGGGTCTGAACTACAACTCGTCGAGGTACTCCTACATCTATCGGAACTCCCCCCTCTACTCCTCGAAATATTTTATCTATTTCCATTAACCTTGATTCTCCACCCGTTCCACCCATTGACACCCCTGGTCCGTTTTATTCTACTCCTCCTCATCCCACATCTACACCTGTTCTCCCAGCTCCTCCTGCATCCTCTTATGCTCCAGTTCATGTTAACCTCTCTAAGGTTGTCTTTTAATCAATTTCTTTTCTTCCAAAGTCACTCTCTTCCAAGCAAAAGTATACCAAAAGTTTTTTGACTTGCATCATACTATTTCTGCACTCTTTGAAAAGGTTAAACATCTTAACAGAACAAACCGTAGCCTCAGACGAGATGTAGAAAATGTCACTGATGCAGGGAGAGCCCTCTGCAAAATAATAGATGAAAACATTACATCCATTGTAAATTGTAACAAGGCAATCCTCCATCAAGTGCGCAAAGAGTATGATTAAGGGATTGCCATGGCCGTTCATGCAAACTCACAAAAGGTGGAAGAACACCTCAAGTGGATTCAAGATGCTTGGGCCAAACAATTCAAGGCCCAGGAGGCGAAGGAAGAAAGAGCAACGAGACTGAAAAAGGAAGCAGATCTGGCTTTGGCAGCACACTACGAAGGTATGGCAACGGCTGAAGTTAAGGATAAGCGATCACGCGCTGTAAAAGAACGAGTCTCTGCCAACAAAAGAAAAGCCAAGGCAAAATAGAAATTCAAACGCTTTATAGATGATCAGTAGCCTCCTTTTTTGAAGATTTCAAATGGAGAGAAGAGATAAGAAGTACAGATGTGAATGGGAGTTAGATCAGAAGTGAAAGGGATTCAAAACATTTTTTTAAAATTTTTGAATAAAGGAGAAGTTGTAATTTTTTTAACATACATTTCCTTTGGTTAATTGTTTTGAATGGGTTGAATAGTGAATATGGTTTGGGATGTTTAAACATTTTTTTTAATGAATGGTGAATATTGCTCTTATGTTAATTATATCTGTTCATTACATCATATTCATTTGGCTATGAATGTTTGTTGAATGAATTGCATATGAAATTAGATGTGATTGATTAAATCACTCTGTACATATTCACTGTTTTGCAAAAATTATAATAAATTCAGAATACTTCTTGATCATTTGCTGCAATTCATGTTAAAAATTGTATGATTTCACTCTGATGTATGCCTAGCCTTTATAATTGCTTTTAATGTTTAAGGCATATCGATAAAGGGAGAATTCTTGTTAAAAAATATTTTAAAATATTTTCCAAAAAATGTAAATATGGTTGTAATCATAAAAAAAATGAGAGATTGTTAGCCCAAGAACTTTTTAATTTGATTTTGATGATTTTCATAATTAATTTTCTAAGAATAAATAGATTTAAAATGATAATATTTTATATTTTCAAAATAAAAGTATTAATATATTTTGAACAATTAAGTTGATACCTTAGCCAAAAAGAAATGACTTATCTCTCAAAATAATTAAAACGCTTAAGTGTTCTTTCATAATAATATTTTATGTTAAACCCAATTGAAAATTAAGTCAAATACTTTTAAGGCAAAGTATACTTGAAACTTATCAAGTGTGTCAACACTTCTTGATCAAATAAATGGTTTGACACCCTAACTGTTTTACAAGTTGATATTCAGGTATCAAATCGTCAGTGTCGACACAAACAAATTTTGTGTCAACACAAAAGAGCCGAAGCTCTCAGGACTCAATTTGAGTCGACACAAATCAATTTGTGTCGACACAAATGTGTTCATCACTTTTGATTTTCGAAAGTTTGGATCGACACAAAACAACCGAGACCTCATGCAGATTTTTGGTGTTGACCCTAGGACAAAATGTGTCGACACAAAATTTCTGAACTTGCCTGTAGAATTTTGGTGTCGACCCCAAAGTCCAAATGTGTCGACACAAAAGAACCGAGGTTGCCTACAGAAATTCGTGTCAACACCAAAGGCAAGTTGAGTCGACACAATGGGGTCCTTCCGGATCTGAAGTTTTCAAATGAGTCGACACTAGATTTAAAGGTGTCGACACCATGATTTTAAAGAAGCTGATTAAATTAAATTTCCAGTAATTAAATTTAATTGGTGGGTATTAGAAATCTTAACATAGGGAGATGAGTTAAGTATTGAATAATAGGAGCTCGAATAATTAATTTTGAGAATGTGGCTGAGAGTGCAATTACGATTCTTTAGTGGTATAAATTGTAATTTATATCTTTATGAAATTGCTTCAGGAACATGAGAGTTTTCATAATTACATTAGAAGCTTATGTCATATTTACTCCACATGTCCCTACTATAACCCAATATATATGTGGTTATGCTAACTCTAACCCACATGACATTCATTATTGAATTAGGATTTTCACGTAAATCCTAGATGGCTAGATTTGCATGTTTAAGATCACGATAGATCGTATCCTACTCTGTTTTCATGACTCGCATCCGGGAATATAGTAGAAGGCTTGATCAGGGCTTCAACTCGAAGGATTCACATTCGTGGTTGTTGCAATAATCGAAATCACTCTACCAGATTTCGAAAGGTATAATCCCAAATCTAACTTCGGGAGTACGGGTTTTATTTTGATCGTTCAACATTAAAAAAAATTTTTTAAACTGGAGCCTGTTTCGACGATTGCCCATCCAATATTTTTTTTATCAAAAAAATCATATTCAAATCAATGATCTTGGTAGTTTGCCTCCAACAGTCAGCATCACCTACGAGACTGGCCTTTTCCCTAGGATACAGTCAGTCAGCCTATCCACCTCTTGTCCAACAAATCGAACCTCCACCACCGCCTCGAAACACTGTGTTCGAGGATAGGGTTTTGAAAGCTTTGCAAGAACTTGATACGAGTACTCAGCTTTTAAGATCTCATTCTCAGTCTATTGAGAAGCTCGAGACACAGGTGGGCCAGCTAGCTGCTGCTATGAGCCGACGAGAGGACGACAAACTCCCCAGTCAACCAGTGACTAATCCTACGGGTTAATTTTCCATAAAGAGTCAGGTAGCTTCTTCTAGTGGCTTCTACGAGTAGGCTCAAGTAGTTATTACCTTGAGGAGTGGGCGAGAGCTTAAGACTCGCCTCGAGAATCCTACACCACCCGCAGTTCCTAGTGACCCTGAGCCGTCTGATGGCTCCAAGATTGGCCTGTCTTCCTCATCTCCTACACCATCAGCATCAGCTGACACACCTCTACTTCCTCCTACAACATCCCATGAGCCACTGATGGCTCCTGTTCCGTCTCTATCCGAGCCTCGTGCTTCTTTTCCTACGAGCCTCGACAGGCCGCCACCTTTCGAAAAAAGGGGAGCTGCAATCGAAGACATGCTTGATCTCTTCAAACAAGTCAAGATTAATCTCCCACTCCCCGATGCCATAAAGCAAGTTCCGTCTTACGCTAAATTTTTAAAAGTTCTTTGCACCCAAAAGCGTAAGTCTAGAACCAACATTCCTAAGAAGGTCCTTCTCACCGAGCTGGTTAGTGCTGCCATAGGACACATTACCATCCCCAAACTCAAAGACCTGGGGACTCCAACTATTTCTTATGCCATCGACAATCACTGGATCGACCATACCCTTCTTGACTTAGGAGCTAGTGTCAACCTTCTCCCCTACTCAATATATGAGCAGTTCGGGTTATGAGAGCTCAAACCGATACTGGTCATGCTTCAATTAGCCGACCGGTCTATTAAAGTTCCTCACAGAGTCATTGAGGACGTACTTATCAAAGTTGACAAGTTCCTTTTTTCTGTCGACTTCATTGTCCTTGACACCGAGCCCGACCTTTAACCTAGGCAACAAACTCCTGTCATCCTTGGCAGACCCTTCTTGGCTATGGCCAATGCATGTTTAAATTGTCATACAGGAGTGATGGATGTCTCCTTCGAAAATATGAAAGTGTGTTTAAACATCTTTCATGCCTCGCAGCAGCCTCCACAGCATTCCAACTGTTTTGTAATCGACATAATTGATGAGGCCACCAAATCAGCACTACCTTTCATATTCAGTGACGATCCGTTAGAGACATGGTTGACACACTTTGGAGTCAACACCTTCGACATCGAGCAATCCATGAGTGAGGTAGCTTCTCTCATCAAGTCTGCTAGTTATCTTGACACTCCACCGTGGAGGTCCCGATTTGAGCCCCTACCACCTCTATCCTCCATTCTTGCTATGCCCTCTCTAGAGTCTCTACCAGACCTTAAGCTAAAGCCACTCTCGGCTTCGGTCAAATACGTATTCTTAGGGCCCAATAGCACTTTACCCGCCATTATTGCTTCTGAATTGACTCCTGACCAGGAAAGCCGACTAGTTGAGGTTTTTAAAGCCCATAGAGGAGCCATAGGGTGGTCAGTCGCCGACTTAAAAGGAATTGACCCTTCTGTTTGCATGCATCACATTTACTGCGAGGACAATGCAAAACTAACCCGTGAAATGCAATGGAGACTCAACCCAAAAATAAATGAGGTTGTGTTAAAAGAAGTTGTGAAACTGTTAGATACAAGTATCATATGCCCCATTTCTGGCAGTAAGTGGGTGAGCTCAACCCAAGTCATCCCTAAGAAATCTGGGCTCACTATTGTGTAAAATGAAAAGGGAGATTTGATACCCACTCGCACCACAACCAGCTGAAGAGCCTGAATTCACTATCGTAAGTTAAATGCTACCACTAGGAAAGACCACTTTCCACTGCCTTTCATTGACCAAATTCTAGAGCATCTAGCAGGTCAAAGTTACTTTTGCTTCCTAGATGGCTATATTAGGTATAATTAAGTTCCCTTTTATCCCGAGGACAAGGAAAAAACCACCTTCACCTGTCCACTTGGCACCTTTTCCTATCGGTGTATGCCTTTTGGATTGTGCAATGCACTCGCAACCTTCCAACGGTATATGATGGCCATTTTCTCCAATATAGTCGAGAAATTCCTAGAAGTCTTCATGGATGACTTCTCTATATTTGGGTCTTTATTTGACGATTGTCTCAGAAATTTGACAATGGTCCTCAAATGATGCATGGAGACAACTCTTGTGCTTAGTTGGGAAAAGAGCCATTTCATGGTTCAACAAGGCATTATGCTAGAGCACATTGTTTCAAAAAGGTGGATAGAAGTCGACAAAGCCAAAGTCGACCTCATTTGAAAACTTTCACTCCCTGCTTCTGTTCGGCAAGTTCATTCGTTCTTAGGGCACGCAGGTTTTTACCATAGATTCATAAAGGACTTCTCTAAGATCTGCAAACCTCTATGCGATCTCCTTATAAAAGACGCACCATTCCTCTTTAACGAGTCCTGCCTTTGAGCTTTTGAGCAACTCCGTGACTCCTTGTCCACTACACCCATTATGCAATCACCTGATTGGTCACAACCTTTCGAGATCATGTGTGATGCTTCAGACTACGCCGTAGGAGCTATCTTAGGTTAACGTGTCAATTGCCTCCCTCATGCCATCTACTATACCAGTAAGACCCTCACTGATGCACAGTTGAATTACATCACTACCGAAAAAGAATTACTCACTGTAGTTTTTGTACTTAACAAGTTTAGATCCTATCTCTTAGGCTCAAAGGTCATCATCTACACCGATCATGCTGTCCTACGACACTTACTGTCCAAAAAGGAAACTAAGCCTCGACTCATTTGCTAAATTCTTCTTTTATAAGAATTCAATTTAGAGATCTGTGACAAAAAGGGAACTGAAAATTCCGTAGCTAACCACCTCTCCCACCTTATAGTTGCCCCATCTAGTGACTCCACCCCTTTACGAGACTCGTTTCTTAACGAGCAACTCTTCGCAGTCATCGGCACCCATCTCTCATGGTACGCTAACATTGTCAACTATTTGGTGGTTGAACGCATCCCCTCTCATTGGCCTTCTGTCGATAAGGACCGATTTTTTTTCCAAATCAAATACTATTTTTGGGAAGACCCGGAACTCTTCAAATACTACTTTGACCAGGTAATCCGTAGATGTGTCCCCGAATCTGAAGTAGCTAGCATTCTAACCTTTTGTCACTCTCTTGCCTGTGGAGGAGACTTTAGTGGCAAGAAAACCGCAGCAAAAGTTCTCCAGTCCGGTTTTTTTTGGCCCACTCTATTCAAAGATGCCCACAACTTCTGTTGAGCCTGCCTTCAATGCCAACAAATTGGTACAATCTCCTCCCGAGACACGATGCCCCTAAACCCTATCCTTGTTGTCGAACTCTTCGACGTTTGGGGCATTAACTTTATGGGACCCTTTTCACCCTCACATGGATACAAGTACATCTTAGTAGTGGTGGATTATGTGTCCAAATCGGTTGAAGCTGTAGCAACCAAATCAAATGACCACAAGGTTGTGGTCAAATTCCTTCAGTTCTATATTTTTAGTCAATTTGGTTTTCCATGAGCTATTATCAGTGACGGTGGTACGCATTTCTTAAATAAATACTACTCCACCCTGCTTCACTGATATTCCATCACTCACAAGGTAGCCACTCCTTATCATCCTCAGACTTGTAGCTAAGTCGAAGTATCTAATAAGGAAGTTAAGAATATTTTGACTAAGACCGTCCATCCTGATAAGAAAGATTGGTCTGAAAGGCTGGACAATGCCCTTTGGACCCTATCGCATTGCCTTCAAAACCCCCATGAGGCATGTCTTCATATTACCTTGTTTTCGGGAAAGTGTCATTTTCAGTAGAGTTAGAGCACCAAGCATATTGGGCCATCAAAGCTTATAACTTTGACATGAATGATGCTGGCACCCATCAAAAACTTCAGCTCAGCAAGCTTGAAGAAGTTCGTAACGAAGCTTACGACAACTCCTGCACCTACAAAGCTGGAGCGAAAGCATTTCACGATAAACATATCCATCGCAAGTCATTTGCGCCGAATCAAAATGTATAGTTTAATTCTAAGTTACGAATTTTTCCGGGTAAGCTCCAATCACGATGGGAAGGCCCCTTTGTGGTGACCCACGTCTACCCTCACGGAGCCTGCCAGCTACTCAACCCTCGCTCGGGTAAGCATCTTCTAGTCAATGGCCAGCATTTGAAACCATGCATCAATGGTATCTCTGTCGAGCCTGTTATCGAGTCCACCGACCTCGTTGACCCTCAACTTAGTAACCGAGCACTACGTCTGGTTGAAGACATTAAACTTAGCCCTACTGGGTGGGAACCCATATTTTCTTTAGTAATAAATAAATAAATAATCCCATTCGGACGGTATTCTTTTGTCTGGCCGAAATGGGATCTGTCCTTTCCTGACCTACGAATGCCTCAGCTTCTCAGAGCATTAATTGTTATATTCCTCCATCCGAACGGATGCACTTGCGTACGGATGGAATACCAACGACTGGATGGAATCAAATCAAGATGACGTTTTTAGCACTTGCCATTAACACCTTTTGCCTTATAACTTTTTCAATTTCCTACCGATTTAAATTTCGTCCGGACGCCAAGCATACCGTCCGGATGAAAGTACTCCAATATCTTTTGCGTCCAGACGCTGTCCAGATGGTAAATCTTTTGGCCTCAGTTCGTCCGGACTCTGTCCAAACACCATGCATACCGTTTGGACGCCCCTTGTCTGTCTGGACGGAATCCACCAAATTCTTTAAATTCAAAGCCCCTCTTATGTTTCCCTCCATCTCAGACCTTCTCTCTTTTGTCTCTAAACTCTTTATTTCCTTCAAATGGCTTCCTCATCCCGTCGCCCCTACCAAGAGGGGCTGAGGCTCCAACTATGCCTCCTCTGCAGCACCTGCCACTCAGTGGGTAGACCGCAAGTCCCACATCTTCACCACCTTCCCGGTTGGTGATGGAGAATTCATATGGCCCGACGACTATGCCTCCCAGGGAGTACATCTAATGGACTCCCGCCATATCCTCAGCTTTTCTACCAAAACCTCCGGTGGATAGACGACAATGGCCATGACCGCCTCCTAGCCTACTTCTACACCACCATCGATGGCATTGCTTTTCCTTCTACACCCACCACATAGTCGCCGCCCTCAGCATCTTTGACACTGAGGACGACGAGGACCACGACTATCTCTCTACCATCCCCCACTTTGTCACCCACACCGATATGGCCTTCGCCATTTCAGAGTGTCGCGCCACCCCTGGGGCCACCTTTACCCACCATGGCAATGTTACCGAACCCTTGTGGTTCGTTGATATTATCCTGCAAAAAAATATGTTCCCCATGGATCACAAGGATGAGTGCCGCCACGCCTTCCTCTAGACCCTCTACGCCCTCCACACCAACGTTTCAGAGTCCATCCCCCACTTCATGCTGGATGAGATGCTGAAGTTCATCACCTTGCCCCGCACCAATCGCCCTCTCCCCTACTCAAACCTCATCGCCCCCTTATCTTGACCGCAACTGCCTCTACCCCTACCCCCTTCATTCTGTCCCCCTTTGAACATTCCGTCCGGATGGTGAACCTCTACACACATGTAACGTGCCATAATAGCTGCCTCGCCTTGAGTAGGCTTGCCAACCTCGAACATCCACCATCCCAGGAGCCTGGTAGCTACTCCGACTCAACACCAGTGTCTTCCTCCTCATTGCCATCCTCCTCTACCTGGTCTTTAATCGAGGCCGCCGATAAGGCCTTGAACGATCGGTTAGACCGATTGGAGGATGGGCAGCCAACGTTGAAGGTCGGCCAGGCCACGTTGGAGGCCACATTTACGGTTGGTCTGGCCTGGACTGAGGATAAGCTTTTAGCGTTGCTCCGTCATTTTAACTTGGCTCCTTCACATGGACCTCTTCCACCCCCCCTCCTTTTTGATCCTTTTCTTTCTTTTATTTTCTTTCTTTTCTTTTTCTCTTTTTTCTTTCAAGCTTTAGTTTTTTTCTTCCTGTTCCCACAGTAGTCCCACAGTCTACAGGCTCTTCGGGCACTTTTCTTTTATTTTTGTATTTCCTTTTTCTTTTGTCTATCTAATAAAAGCACAGTTGATTATTAACAAAATGTGCAATTTCCTTTATTTTACCTATTTTTATCCGCTTTATTTCCTACTTTTGGGCAGTATAAGTTTATCTTTACGGGTACTTTATTTGGGGATTGCTTTTTGGTACGGTAACTGGCCTTTTCTCTCGCTTATTGTTTATTCACACTACGGACAGTGCAATGTTTAAGTTGGGGGGTATTCAAACTGCGTGTAATCAAACTGTGTGGAGAAAAAATTGAGAAGTGTTAAAAAGTTTTAGTTGTAAAGTTATTATCTCCGATACAAAGGAATACAATCCTTTTGGCATGCTGTAATAATTGCAAGAAATAAATCATGAAACGAACACTTGGCACAATCTGGCACTGCACACTTAGCTGTTGAAATTAATATTTATGCTAATGAATATTTGTAGTAAAAATGACTTGAAGAAACAATAAGGTAGAGACTTAACCCAGTGAGTCTTTGAACCAATGATTCTTTGTGAGAGATTATTACTACAATTACTCATTTTTCTTTTATTCAGCATGCAACTGTCGTTGTATAATCTCGTAGTTCAATCTGTTGGCTAAAATTTGAGAATTTGTTATGTGGGTTGAATTTGAAATTTTTTGAAAATAAGGACTATGTGCAAAAGATGTTAAACTTGAAAAAAGATTTTAGGCCATATTTCCATATTTAAGCCTGTTCATTTTTTTTTTCCTATTCAATTTACCCTAATCTCTCCTTTTGAGCCTTTTACATGTAAATTTTTTTCTTGTTCTCTTATTATATCTGAAAATATCATGTGAACATGTTAAGTGGCTATGTAAGTACAATAATGTTTACAAGCAAGAAGGGTGGAAAACTCTGGAAAAAAAAAAAGAAAAAAGAGACAATTGAGCTCCATGAAGATGATGTAGTGAATGGAAAAAATATAAAATTTTTGTGTGATTCAAAATAAAAAGTTGGTGTTGGAATGGCGAATGTGAGAAATAATTGAAGAAAGTGGATGATTGGGTAAAATTTAGCAGTTAGCATGTTCAAGGATATTATATATATTTAACCCTATCTCATATACATATTTGTTCTATCTAACGCTACAGAAAAAAATAAAGACCTAATCGATCCTAGGTAAGATATAATCTGATGCACAGAAATAAATTAGTGAGAAGGAAAGATTCAACCTACATAAATTTCTTTTGATATATGGCATTCCAATCACGAGATTACGAGTTTTTTTTTTCTAGCTTCTTTTCAAGTCTTAAAGTATGTGGATTCGATTAATTAAATTGTATATATATTTTTTTATGCCACATACTATATAAGTGCACATATTTAAGCAAGTTTCTGAGTATTTTATTGTGAGTGAATACCCAGTGAGCATTGAAGTCGAGACATAATTTTTTGATAAAAATTTGCACTATAGGTATTCTAAGGCATAGAGCTTAAATGGCTAAGTCAACACATACACACCAATTTTAATTTTTGTGAAAATAGCAGTTAGTTAGGATAGTATATGAATTTAATATCGGGAATAGCATTTTTACAGATTTTACTTTGATCTTCTTAAAAGCAAAAATATTGCATGTGGGGTAATTGAATAAAATTTTCTTTGCTTTGCTCGAATAGTAGTAAAGTGTAAGTTGGGGGTATGATCGGTACGTAAAAGTGCCGATCCTATTTTAAAAAATACATTATGTTAAGTCTCGAAAATATATTTAATAAATTATTTTACAGTGTTTTTGTCAACAATATCATCGGGAGTGGCTTAGAGGGGGAAAAGGTGTCAAATGGGACAAAATGGAGAAGAGGGAAAAAATAGAATTTTCATAAAAGTTATGTTTGGACGGACGAATCTAGGTTCCAGACGGAATATGTCAAGTAACAATTGCATCAAAACGGCGTCCAGACGAAAAAGTTTATGTGATAATTATGTCCTGACGGACGCCTGGACAAAACAGTTCCAAAAAGAATTGCGTCCGAACGAAAGCAACCAGCGTCCAGATGGAAAATAAAAGCGTTCGGACGAAATATTGGGCATCTAGACGAGGCGCGCAGATTGAGTTTCACCTGAAGACTAAAATCGTAGCAGAAATCTCACCTATAAATAGGTGGGCAGAGTTCAGAAATCATATATCTTGGATTTTTATAAGGCGGTAGATTGAGGAAAGCTCATAAGCTAATCTGGAATGCTCGGAACATGTTAAGAAGTTGAAGATGGAGACTCGAAGCTTTGCTCTTCTTTAACTTTTCATGCTTTCTAGTCGCAATATGAGCGGCTAAACTTTTTCTATTCTTAAGGGACGATGAATCCCTAGACGGTATTCTTAAGAGTAGTTTAGACTCATACGTTTATTTTTTATTTTGGATTCAATTCGTTGTGTGATTTAAGACGTTGACGTTTTGATCAACGAGCTTTTAATTTGATTATTTAGTTCTATTTTTATTTATGTGATTGTGAAAACGAGATCATACAACTGTTATATATGTGCATTGGTATCTGACGTGAGATATTCTATATTTTGTTATGACAGATCATACTCCGGATGATCCGTGCCAAAAACTTATATAGAATATGCTAGATTTGGATTCAAGCTTATTTTCTTAAGAATTCTTATCGATCTTGTAGTTGTGAAAGGATTGAGTTAAATCAAATAAAGATAAGTTAGAGTTTGAATGAAATTAAGAACCACTAGCTAGGAAAGATTCTAAACCCTTAAGATTCTCTTTCTCATTCAAATGCCAAATCTTTGATTTTTCTAGCTTTATAGTTTAATTAGAATTATAATCAAAATTAAATCCCTTTTTCCTAGAAGAAAATTATTAATTAAATATTTATATATAAATCATAGTTGCATTCAAATTCATATGGATGATATCTGGACGTTAGCCACTATCTTACGAGTTAGTAGTTAAAATAAGGTTTTAAATAATTATTTTTGGTACGGTGTGATATGAATCAACACGTACTTTCAATAGAAGGCAGATAAATTTATTTATATTCTTTACACATATTTTGAAAAAAAATAGATAAACTTATCTATTATGGGGTATTTTTATTTCAAAAGGATCTTGCACGTTAAAACTTTTATGATGATGGATCTTGTTCGTTAAAAAATCTTATACTTGATGAAAAATATTAAACGACCTATAAATTAGACTGTTCACCAATTTTTCGTTATAATTTTTATTAGCTTGGGAATTTGAAATAGTAACGCTGGTTTTAATTTAGAGCTTGTTTGGGATAACTTTTAAGCTTGATTTTTAACAGGTTTAGTTTTTTTTGAAAAAAAAAAGTCATAAAAAAAGTGAGAGCGTTTAGGATAATTTGAAAAAAGTAGATATTAAAAGAAAAAAAATAAAAAGAAAATAAATTTAAATTTTTGTGTTGCCTTAAAAGCCGTGCAATATTTTTATCTCAAACACATCGACTTAAAATGCTGGGCTTTTTAAAAAAACGCCAACCGCATTTTTGATCCCAAGCAGGCTCTTAATACCCAGCTAATTTGTGTGATTTTTATTTATGGAGAATATTATAGGGGTTTTTGGTAAAGTTAATGTTAGTAGCTTTTAACTTTTTGCTATTAATTTTAGTTCATTAAATTTTTTTTAAACACCAACAACTTTTGTTACAATTTATAATTATTTTTTTTTATTTCAGCTACAAACTATAATTTTTATCAAATACTTCTAACTTCTGCTACAAACTACAATTTATAAACTATTAGTTTTTATAACACCTAATGGGATCGGTAATATTCAGCCGAAGGATTGACCGAGCTTGGGGGTATGTGCCCAGTCAAGATGCTCGGCCTTTTTGGCCAAGTAGCTAAAGCAACCGAGCAGGAAGCATCGAGTCTGCTCGTGATACCCTCCTATGATTCGGGACATGCTCTCACATTTACTGGGAGGGGCGAATTATCCGAGATTCATGGTGATCTCCCAGTCGTGAGCTATGGGATCCAACTTAATCCATTATATGGCTCCCCTTTATATTAATCCTAACTCCTGGAGATTGAGGTACGTGCAATATGTCAAAGGCAAAACTGCCATGATTATTGTATTTGTAAACGATTTGCGATAAAAATTAACTCGACGGGCAAACGCCGAAAAGAACTCCAGATAAAACTTTTGACGACAAACAATTAAAATAAAATTCGTGCAGCCAAAGTTAATTTAGAAAAATACCTTTTGTCGATCGATTCTTCAACTACGATTTGATTTCGAGTTGAAACTCCTGTCAGATCTTCTATTGTAATTCCTTACGCGATCCTCAAACGCAGTGTGAGCTATGTACTATTGAGAACACATACCGACAAAACCCAGATATCTTTCGTCTTGAAAGACAAAATATGATATATGAGATATGAGATATCAAACTAGTTCAGTCTACTCGCATATATATAGGGTTACAGCAGGGACCTAAGAAGTAATTATGAGTAAGACTTTCAATGAAACGCAGATACCTACCAGCAGTTTCTGCAATTATGGAAAGACGCTGTGGTTTCTGTAATTTTCATAAAATACTGAATTACAGTTCACACCACTAAACAACTATAATTGCACTCTGACCCATAATCTAAAAACCTTCTTGCATTGAGCTCTTGTTATTAAATGCTTACAATTTCTCCTTACGTTAAGATTCTCGATACCCGCCAATTAAATTTAATTACTGATAATTAAATTTAATCGCCATCTTAATATTTTTTAAGCCCATCCGCTTAACTTATTTGATCGTCGGATAATCATATCCTTCTGTAGAGTTTGATCCGGACAAAACTTATAAGCTTCCTTAAGGGGGTATCACCAATCCCGATCATTTGGGATGTGAATTCCATCAATAATTAATATTTTTTATATAAATAATACCGCTATCTAACTCACCGGGAATATAGAC
Source organism: Heliamphora exappendiculata (assembly GCA_034768845.1). Classification (NCBI taxonomy): domain Eukaryota; kingdom Viridiplantae; phylum Streptophyta; class Magnoliopsida; order Ericales; family Sarraceniaceae; genus Heliamphora; species Heliamphora exappendiculata. The sequence goes on along the minus strand of JAOTRH010070749.1, from coordinate 2,816 downwards.
TCATATAAGATCGTACCATCTAATGAATCAAAATAACGAAGATTAAATATATGCAAATCAATAATCATTTCAGGATTAAGATGATAAGTACTATTCATAATAATCTTTGAATGTGAATTAATTTATATAGTGAGTATAAAATTAATTACCCCAAATGTCCTGTTTAATACACACAAAGTGTATTGGCACAGAGAGTCGGAACAATAAACGATGCTATTATCTATTTTTTGTAACCAAAACAAGCCTACTAAAACTCTGTGCCACATCGTACCGATGGTATGTCCATTTCCATCTAAACTGTAAACATAAAACTTATGTTCTGCAAGAACCTAAAATATGATCTCCTGCGTGTAAGCCATACTCTACACACCAGATTAAATACTATACAGAATATTAGATATCTATGCATAATAAAGAAATGATATGCATACATTGCTCATAAAAATTCTCATAAAATAAAAAATTAATTTTATTAAAATAAAATTAAATACTAAAACCATAGTTTTTAGTATACTAACTCTAACACACTATTCATTCATGCACATTCACCACTATCCTACCGTTCAACTGACTTAAGCATCGGAGGGTATTCGGCCAGTACCCCATCGATGCTACTATCTGATCTTCTCTTTCAGGTCCGATCACGAAGGCACGACAACTTGTATTCAGTGCGATTTGCCCAGTTCAGGTATCGAGGTATCATCACTTGGCGTCGTATGTGGAAACCTTTTCCTCTCTCTCTTAATACTCTCGATGGTGGAAACTCGAGCCATAACCTCTAACAACAATGGCCAACACCCTTCGGCGATGAACAGGGCCACCAACCCACGCATCGACCAGCAATTAGCTAATTTGACCCACATGGTCCAAGAGTTAGCATAGCAAATGCGCGCTCTCCACCAGCGACTCGAAGATCAAGTGATAGGGCCCTTACTAGCCAAGGTTAGACTCCCACGAACTAGGGAAGACAATCTCACACCCCCTAATCGGGAAGTCCTTGGACAACATGACCCCTGTTAGCCCAAGGGCTTTTTAATTTGATTTTGATTATTTTCATAAATTATTTTCTAAGAATAAATGGTTTTAAATGGATAATATTTTATATTTTTAAAATAAAAGTGTTAACATATTTTGAACAATCAAAGTTGACACCTTAGCAAAAAAGAAATGACTTTTATCTCAAAAGATTCAAACACTTAAAAATTCTTTAATTAGAATTTTGTGTGTTGATCTTAATTGAAAATTAAGTCAAACACTTAAGGCAAAGTATACTTGAAGCTTATCAAGTGTGTCAACACCAATTGATCAAATGCTTTGACACCCTAACTATTTTTCAAGTTGATCTTCAGGTACCAAAATATTAGTGTCAACACAAACTAGTTTTGTGTCAACACAAAAAAGTGCCGAAGTACCTATGACTCATTTTGAGTCAACACAAATCAATTTTGTGTCGACACAGAAGTGATCCTCACTTTTGATTTTTAGAAATTTGGGTCGACACAAATGAAATTGTGTCGACACAAAATAACCGAGACCTCCTGCAGATTTTTGGTGTCGACCTCACGACAAATCATGTCGACCCAAATGTCCCGAAACCTGCCTGCAGAATTTTGGTGTCGACCCCAAGAAGATTTGTGTTGACACAAAACTACGGAGGCTTCCTGCAGAGATTTAGTGTCGACACCAGTGACAAGTTGAGTCGACACCAAATGGTTCCTCCGGACACTGAAGGTTCAAACGAGTCGACACCAGATTCATTTGTGTCAACCCTAGAACGTTGGAAGATAAAGTGCAGAATTTGTATCGATCCCTCAGAATATTCGTGTCGACCCAACCATTTGAAGAACCCTGCCCTAGACACATTGTGTTGACACCAAATATATTCGTGTCGACCCTAAAGACGGGAATTCAAAATACGGCAGATCTCAACGGTTAGGTTTTTAGCATTTATTGCCCCCACCTACCTCCAACGGTCAAGAACTCACAAGAACTTATATAAATAGTTACTTCTCAGTATTTAAGAAATAGAAAGAAATGCATTTATTATTCTATTGCTCAAATCCATTTCAGAAATCATCAAGCTTATATTTATTGCTTCAACTCATGTTCTTGTTCCTCATCTCTCTTTACCATTTCATTTATTGTAAATCAATCTTGTAAAGAGACTGAGTGTTCTTTATTCATTACATCTCATTTATTATAATCAAGGGTGAATCACCCTGTTAGCCTTTGAGTGAATGAGTGAAACTCATCAAAAAAGAGTTCAAAAGAGATTAGAAGAAAACAGGGGCTTATTTTTATAGGATCTTCTTGAAGCTGTAACAGGCTTGTGAATGTGCCCGTAAATATTTAGATAGCTCAAATGGAATCTTGAAGCTTGTAAAGGCTTTGAATACGCCCGAAAATATTCTGAATAGTGAAAATACTCAAAGAAGATCTTGAGAAGTGGACGTAGACTAGTATAAAGCCGAACCACTATAAATCGCTAGTGTCTGGTTTTATTTCTCTATCTCTCATTTTTTAATATTTGCTTTGATTATATAATTGCATATCTTGCTTTATAGCAATATTAAAATATTTCTGAAAAGATTTTTAAACTTTTTATCTCGTTAAAAGACCCAATTTACCCCCCTCTTGGGTTGCCTAGATCTAACAATTGGTATCAGAGCTCGGGCTCTTACTTTTGACTTAACAATCTAAGAGTTTTCTTTATGAAAACCACTAATTTTGGACCTATCTAATCTGAAGGTCAATCGACCAACAGACCCCCTTTGTTCAATGGAACAAACTATAACTATTGGAAGGCTAGAATGAGA
>JAOTRH010070738.1:0-17893 GCA_034768845.1 Heliamphora exappendiculata | reverse complement strand
TTATTATTCATGTTATTTCATTCTCTGTAAATTTCAATTTATTGTAAATTGTTGAAAGTTTAATAAAGATGTATTTTTTGGATCTCCGAGCATGTATTTTATGTCGGCGTTGGAAATTCTCCCAACAATTTTAAAATATAATTTATCATAATATTAATTTTTAAATAGAACTTATTCTTAAACAAGTTGCTAAACAAGGACTTTTAACTGAATTACCCAAAAAGTTATGTAGTTGATCCTAATTAATTGAAATAAATGTTTTGTTTTGTTTGATTTGGTTTGGTTTGGTTTGATTATATTTCTAGTTAATTTTTTTAAAATTATTATTGTTTATTTTTCTCATTAAAATAAATCAAAAAAAAAGAAATTATTAAGAAAATTTGGTTTGCTTATTATCATATTTAGTGAACTTTTTTCATTTTTTAATTAAATTATTACATTTTTAATCTTTTTACATAGAAATGAGTTAAAAAAATAAAATTTTAATCAAAATATTAAAAAAATTCAAAAAATACAAAAATAAACTAATAAATTAAATTTTATATTATTTATTTTTATTTTTAATAAATTTTTTTAATTTTTTAATTTATCTCATCGATATGGCTCCAAAAGTAAACGAATTTAGACAAAAAGTGAAAAAATTTAAAAAATAAAAAGCAAAAATTAACAAAATTTATTTCAAACAGGGCGAATTGATTGATATTGTACGAAGGTTGCACAAACAGACACGGCATCCAAAATATTTTAGCCACCAGCTAGAGGTCGCCTACTGCAGTTCAAATGATTCAAGCAGGGTCTAATAATCTCCAGGGCAAATAGTAAAAGAACTGTCCCAACCAAAAAAAAAAAAAAAAGAGAGGATAAATTACACTCTGACCCCTCTTCTGATTCTGATGTTTGACAAAAATAAATTTTTTTTTGATTTTTAAAATATTATTAATTTCTCTTTAAATTTAATTTTTGTACTAAATTAGTTAAATTATTAAAATTTTATTTTATTGCACCTTATTTGATGTATTTTTTAAATAAATTTTTATAATTCAATCTATTTATTACGTAGAACTCGTTGAATTTATTTTACTTATATAATATTTCATACTTATTTGATACTTGTACTTAAATAATTAAGTAATATTTATTTAACAATATTTTTTAAAATTATGATTTTTATTTATTTATTTATAAAATAATATTACAAGATCTTATTCAATCACTTAATTACAGATATCGGATGAATTTGAATTTTTTCATACTAGACAAATTCGAAAAGTTCTACTTAATGAACAGATTAAATTATAAAAATTTATTCAAAAAATGCACCAAATAAGGCACAGCTGAACAAAATTTTAACGACTTGGCTAATTTGATGCAAAAATTAAACTTGAGAGATGGTTAGTGACATTTCAAAAATTACAGTTGAAGTTTCTATTTTTATCAGAAACCAGAGGAGTAGTCAGTGTAATTTTTCTAAAAAATAATAATAATAATAATAATAATATCACATGTTATTATTTATGTAATATATTTGATAAATAAAAATATGTAATGGTAATTACTTATTTGATATTCTTATTTCTCCAACAATATTATTATTTTATATAAAATATTTTTTATTATATAATTAAATAAAAATACCACATAAATAAAACCAATAGTTGAAGACTAGTGAACAATTACCTTACAAAATGTGGGAGAGCATCATATTCCTAACCTAATATTGGCCATTTTTACTTTGATAAATTAAATTATATTGAATTGGACAAGAAAAGTATATGGGGCTTAAATTTTTATAATGGGTAATTACATTGACCTCTCACTACCTGTATTTGACAAATATAATTAAATTTTCTCTACTCGATGAAATTACATTGGCTTGACAAATACAATCAAATTTTCTTTAATTTATGAAATTACATTCACCTCCCATTAGATATTTTATATAATATTTTTTAACAATAACATAATCATGTAAAATTTTATAATCAAACGATTATGTAAGATTTTACATTTAAATGATGAGTCGTACGTGATCACATGATTATAAAAAATAAAAAAAAACAAAACATGGGCGCCAATTGATAATAAATCTCACCAAATCGTGTAGGTGCGAAAGAATATGGGCACCAACCCAGCCTATGGTTGGATTAATCTTTTTGAGAGTTTTTTTGTTTAAATTTTTTTTTTTAAAAAAAGTCCACTTATTTAAGTCTTAGTTAGCTTTTTTATATATTTTTTTATATATTTATTTTTATTTAAAAAAAATCAAAAAATCAAAAAATCAAAAAATCTAAAAAAAAATTAATCCAAATATAAGCTGCTGCTCAGAATGGGGCATGCTGCTGCAGCCTGCAGCGAACCTTGACAAACAAACGCGGTACTAAGGATTGAGATGAAAGATATGACAACACGGCACCAGTTTTCCACTCCCAGGCGGAAGCAGTCTACGCCCGTGAACCCTTTCAAACTATGCTCCAAAATTTTCCAGATAAATCTCCAGCGACCAATCAATTTTCCACTTTCCCATTTCCCATAAAGTCCCATGCCCCCTTCAAAAAAAGTTAGACCCTGCTTAAATTATAATTTTTAACTTACATAGTTTTAAAAAAAATTAAAAAAATTAAAAAAGATTTTTCTTGGAATATTTTAAAAAGTTTGTTTTTAAGAAAATTATGTTTTTTTTTTATAAAATAGAAGAAGAAGAAGAAGAAATTAAATTGTTTGGGATAATTTTTATATTAATTTTTTTTTACTTTTTATTAAAATATAATATTTTTTTAATTTTTACTTTTAAATTATAGTATTTAAGATATTGTTATGACTTTTTTTTGATTTTTACAAGGAGAGTCAACCTTTTTAAATGAAGTTATTTTAGTTATTTTATTCTAAAAAAATTATAGTATTTAAAATGTGTATAGATTTTTTAAAATAAAAATAAAAATAAAAATAGTGAATTTTTAGATATGCCAAATAATATATTTTAAAAGCTAACTTCTGACAAAAAAAAAACTTTTAACAAATTCCATGGAGATACTAATTGTAATTATAGTTTTTGTTTATAACTTTTAATTTTATATCAACAAATATAAATTTTATTATGTAAAATTTAAATTTATAATTTTACTAAATATTCATAACATATGTTTGAAGTAATAATTATGTTTTAAATTATATAATTTATAAATTTAATTAAAACAAACACCCCAAATGTGGTATCCACCTTCAAAACACACACTTCCCAAAATCTCCCTTTCTTTGTCTCTCTCTCTTGGATATGAACCACAACTAATCATTGACACACTTCACAATCTCCTCCCCACACCAACCCAAGTAATAATAAGCACACAGATAATTAATTATAACAATTATATTTTAATTATTTATTTATAATAAAATTCACAATTCTCATTAATTTCAATATAAATAAATAGTTAAAGTAAACTTTTTATAAATTTTATGGTTAGTTATTTGTGTACAAAAACTTTTCTTTACAAAAAAATAGGCACATGATTTTTGCTCATGAAAAACAATAATCTAATTTTACATTGTTTTTAATATTATAAAATAATAAATAAAATTTTCTATAATATAATATTATTTATATTATATTTAGTTAAAATAAAATAAAATATTAAATAAGATTTTATAAAAATTACATTTTACTATTAAATAAAAAAAAGAAAACACCAAAAAGAAACAAATTGTTCCGTAGGGATATAAAATTATTCATTATATAAATTCTCAACTATTAGTCTAATGAGTATAAGAAATTGTGAGGATTGTCCCATCCAACTTCCGCTCGTTTTGATTAATCTCCTCGTTTGGTTATCCGCTTTAACTAATTTTTTTTTAGCTTTTAAGCTTAAAATTTAAAAAACTTAAAAATTTTATTTTTCATTCCCATTTTTTAATATATTTACTTTTTAATTCTTTTAATTTTTTTATAATAATTTTTAATTTTACCATTTTATCTTTTATGACTTTTGACTTTTTTTACATACAAAGACAAATATAAAATTTTACATCCTTATTTAGCTTTTTTTTAAACTTAAAAAGTCACTAATTTTCAAAATAAATGAATTTTTTAATTTTTAACTTAAAACAAAAAAATCACTTAAAACCAAATTACTAAACGACCACTAAGTACTGTTTAAAAAAAAAAACTGAGATTTGAAAATTCACTGGAGATAAATTTGAAATCTCCCCCAACCTGACTTTAGAGAATTACCAAATTTCGAAACATTTTACTAGTCCCTGTCTCCAATAAACAAAAAAAAATAACTAAAATAATAAATTAAAATTGTTTTTAATTGACATCCTATGCCTTTTTTTTACTAAAATCGTCAAAAAATTAAAATTATTCGTTTGATAAAAAAAATAAATTAATTAAATTAAAATACAAAATTTTAAAATATAATAATATTTAATATTAATAACTTATTTACCATCACTATTAATTACATATAATTATTAATATTAAATATATAAAAAATAAAATTATTCACTTTAAACAAAAAAACAAAACAAAAACAAAAAAAAAACTTTTTACCCAAACAACTAATTTCTAAAAAAACTAACTAAAAACTAAATTAATAAATAATCTATTTGAACAAAAATTAATTTTTTAACTAAAAACATAATACCAAAAAATCTACCTCTTAAACTTGTTGACAATCGTAGCCTTAAGTCTAATTCAAATCTTCCAACGCAGCAAAACAAACATGGCATATGTTACTTTTATCTAATCCCCACTTTGCTAATCCCAATTTAAAACCAAAAGGAACATTATTAACAAATGGTTTTGCTACCATGTTTTGCGGTATCTTTTACCATTAAGAATGTGAAAACAATGAATAAAAGCATTATAACACCCACTTTTATACATGATACTTACTACTACTATCAGTAGATATATGAAGTTCACAAACATTAACCAAATCCTTAACAAAATTCAAAAAGGAACAAAGCAAAAGCGATCAAAACAAACTCCATTAAACTTCTCTATCAATTAAGCTAAGTGGTGGTGGTGGTGGTGGCGGCTGTAAATTTGCGGACAACGTATCGATATGCGGCAACCTTCCTTTTCCGGGAGGCAGTGTTGTCCACCGAAACCACCATTTTGCCCGCTTCTCTGGCGGTGAACGAGTTGTGAATTGCCTCTTCGGCAGCGGCCATCTTCCGAGGCTTCTCCACGGCGATTGTGTAGCTCGCCTCGGCAATTGGCACAAACTCAGCGCTGTATTCCAAATCCCATCCTCCCACCACAATGTCCCATGTTATTGTTGCCCCAGCCTAATCAATTTACCCACATACAACACAAACAACATAATCGCATCAACAAATAATTACATTGAAGTTCTTCTACTAATGCCCCCAATACACCCTAGAATTTGACAAACAATTATTTTATTTTCTCAAAAATTAGGTCATTCTGTACTAATGCATTGGAAGTCGCTAAATTATGTAAGAATTTAAAAACGTCCCAAAACATATTAAGCAATTTCCAATACATTGAGACAAAAGCACAGTAATTTCGGAAGTGACCCATTGCCCAATTTAACGGTGTTGTTGGACAAAATTGCCGCCAATAACTTAGAAATGATTGCTTGCAATAAAAATTACGATTATTTAATAAAAATTATAATTTATAATAAAATAAAAATATATGACTAAATTCACACCCATTACGCCTACACTTGTAACAAAAATAATAAATATTTAAAAAAATTTATAACTTCTAATTAAAATTAATAATAAAAAAAATAAACTAATAATAGTAACATTTCCAAACACCAAAGGACACAGTCATCCAGTTTTTTTTCCGAAACCGTGCATAACTAATGAAGAGTTGGAGCCAATTCTACAAATGAACACCATTGAGAAGAAGATTAGTGGAAGTAAAATGCTACGTACTTGGAAAAGTTCACAAGAATTTTAAACAGAATTCAAAATTATGGATTCAAATTTAATTGTGTTGTTGTATAGCCCACTGTAAGTGAATCTGCACCATTAAATTTTAAATTTTAAATAAATTTTATAAATTTTCTAGTAGTAAAGGAAGTCCACATTTATAATAAATAGAAATTAGTGAGAATAATAATAGAAAATGAACCTCGATGCCCTCAATCTGAATGTTGACTTTCTCCCCTCCTTTCACACTAAACTCGGATGCCGGTTTTGGTGGACCACTCTGCAGATCACTGGGTCGACTCAGTCCACCGTACTGAACTGGAACCTCCTCTGGTCTAATAAACCTTATCACAGAACAAAACCCACTTCGATAATGAAACAATTAAACAAACGAAGCAAAAACAATCAATATTTTTTCACAGCAGCATTAATTTATGATGATTGTTCTAACAAAACACAAATCAGAAAGCAGAAGTCATGCAAGAATCGGCAGGAACGAGTTGTACTCACTTATAGAGAGTCTCTGCTACAATCCCTTCTTTAGAGATCACAAACTTACTCTTAGTTCGCTGAGTCAGAAACGGACTGAACATTGAATACAACACGCTGAAGTACCATGGAACGTTGATAAATATCTGTACCCAGGAAACCCAAAAAAAAAATTTTACATGCTAAACCTTGATGCTAAACTACATTAAAGCGGGGTTCTATTTCAGAGTATCGACAAACGTATTAATAACGATTGATATGAATAATATCATGGATTTATTGAAACTCGTTTCGATATTAGTAATACGGTCGTGTATCAATCGATGTTAAACAGTATCATGTATCGGTCGATATCGAAGGTATCAAAACAGAGACAGAATGTGAAAAACAGGGTGATTAAAGCCTCTTTTTCTGTGTATTCATTCATGTGGGTGTCTTGTTGGAGAAGATGAGATTACCTTACGGGCGACCATTTCAGGGTAATTGTCCTGGAAAAGAGAGAGAATGTGATTAGAGGCGACCCTAAGCTCTCGCATGGGCATGTCTTTGAGATCAGTGACCTGAATAATTGAGTTAACCCCGCCGGGCTTAAAATGCAGAAGCTTAATCCCTCTCTCGAGGACCTGAACCCTCCACCTAAGAAACTTCTGGAGCTTCTCATAGTCCCCAAAGATCCGATCGTACATTTCCTTATCTTTAAAAACTCCATACGCGTTGTAACAAACAGGGTGTCCCTCTCTGTCGTAGCCTTGCATGTACGCAACTCCCCCTTCCAGTTCCTTGAACCCCAAGTCTTCGTCCACAATGTTCTCCGCCCCAAACTCTTTTCTCCACTCCAAGCATTTAAGAAGCATGTGGAGCGAGTCGGGGACTCTGAAATCTCTGGCTCGGAGGAACTTGAGGAGGATGACGTCGGCTCTGTCGTCGCCGCCCAAGAGCGGAATCCCCCACATGGAGTCCGGGCCGTGGGAGGCCATGAGCTTGTCTTTGAGCTCCTGGAGGGATTTGGTTTCGGAGGGTTTGAGGTGGGAGACGAAGTAGGTGTCTTCTCGGAAGGATGGGGTGCGGAGGGCGGCGGCCTCCATTAGAGAGGTGACGAAGCTTTTCTTGTAGCGAGGGGGATTTGGGGAGGATTCTGGGTGTGGGCTTTGGTGGAGGGTTTGGTCGATTGAGATGGATGATGAGGGTTCCATTAATTGAGTTTTGAGTAAGACCCAGATGGAATCTACGAAGATGAACGACAAAATGCAAGTTGAACAGATAGAGAGAGGAAAGAGGAGATGATTAAGGGGGCGATGGAAACAAGAAGGAGCTCAGAGAACTGGTTTCAATTCTCTGAACAAACACTACAGAGGGTTTCTTCTCCAAGAACAGGCGCAGAGAAAGTGAAAGGGACAAGAAGAAAGAGAAAATTTTATAGAGGGAAAAAAACAGGGATTAGGTGGAGTAATTATTTGGTGGTCTGCTAGTATCATGTGTTAAGTTTATTTAGTATTTTTATTTAATATGATAATATTAAATTTTATGATAAAAATATAATAATTTATTTTTTTAAATAATTAAAAAATAAAAAATTATTTATATTATATAAATTATAATTATTTATATATTAAAAATACTATAAGACATCGCCTTACAGGATACTAAGAGAGTATTTAATAATTTTCCCGTAAAGGTGTGTTTGTGTCGCTACAACATAAATTATTGTGTTTCAGGTGAATGATTAATGTGTGTGTAGGAGCCGCGAGGTGAGTTTGAACTTTCCAAAAGCGGCTCCACCACAATAATTTAGTTCTTTTCATTTATTTTTATTTTTATTTTTAATAAAAAAAACTTATTATTTTTTTTAAATTATTATATTTTTTGAGCTCTTTACATGGAAACAAGAAAAAACAAAAAATTAATTAAAACATAACAAAAATTTTAAAATTACAAAACTAAACTTTAATTAATCAATAATCAAGATTTTAATGTTGCTTATTTTATTTTTTTTTAATTTTTACTTTTTTGATTAAAAAAATTATTTTATTTTTTTTATCAAGAAAATTTGAAAAAAAAACAATTTTTTAACCAAATGATAAAAAAATTAGAAAATTAAAATTAAATAAATATCACACATATTAGCCCAAACAGGGCTTACAATTCATTACATATTTATTTATAAACTATCGAATTATTCATACTTAAAGATAATTTTTGACTTAATCTAATTTTATTTATAAACTATGCATATAATGCCTGATAATGAAGTTTGTTTTTTATGGTGATGAAGTTTAGAAGTTTAATAATAATAAAAAATGTAAAATTTAATTTTAACCTTGAAAATATTAAATTAATTTTTATATATTCTACTTTGTAAATTATAAAACTTTCAAAATAGTGAAACATTATAGAGCAAACTTTGGTTTTCTTTAAACTATTATCCTATTTTTCTAGTCAATTAAGTGCGAGCATAAAAGTTATTTTTATATTTTGAGAAGTAAAATTCTTTTCAATGAAATTTGATTTGCCATCAATCTAATCTAGCTATCAAAATAATTTTGACATTGGAATTTAAATCAAAATCTTACGCTCATATAAAATGAAAATAGAACACATTTTTGTAAAAATTAATATAGACTATAAATTTGAGTTAAAGTATATTTCATTTGTTCAAAAAAATAACACACGAGATATTTTAAAAAAATCAATCGATTCATCTTATAACAAAGATATTCAATAATTATAAGTGTAATTGTTTATCTAATAAATAAAATGAAATATAAAAGTAATAAATATAGTATTATTTTATTGTTATTTATTTGTTTATCGCCATTATAATTTTTTTATAAGCGTAATTTGAATTGTAAAATTATTTTTAAGTCAATTAGTTATATTATAGAAGAAACGAAAAGAGTTATTCGATAGTCATACCACTTATTTGAGTCGTTTACCCAAGTCGTACACAAGTTTTTGGCTCGAGTCAACCGGTCGAGTAGGTATTAAATTCGTGACATGTCTTCGAGACTTATTTACAACAGTCGAGACCTTAGTTCTTGTAAGCTGTGATGTCGCATATTCTTTTTAAGCCGAGCACCGTGTGGTAACTTTCGAACCGTGTGCTTGTACCCTTTACTCGAGTCATACACTCGGATCTTAAGCTTGAGTAACATGAGTCTCATTTCATTGATAATATTCTTTTTAAATCAACTACATTTTGCTCCCTGCACGTGCGCGAGTCACTCGACTTACTCTCCCGCATGGCTCACGCACCGACACGCGCGTGCACACGACACCATCTACTGCTCGACTCTTCAGCTTTGCCCTCTATCCTTTAAATAGTGATTTGGGGCCCCATTATGATCCATCTCCTTTAGAGCTTCTTCAAAACACTTTTTTCCTACTGTCGCAATGGCTGCTCAGGCTACTCGGCCTTCCTTCGCTTCTCGTGGGGCCCACCTGGAGTCGGGCCCTGTTCTTTCTTTTACCGACTGCTGTACAGCGCCATTTTTTGCAAAAAGGGCGACATTTTTTGGAGGGCCGTCGACGCATTCCCTCCAAGGCCTCCTTTTGCCACTCAGCCCCCGATTCTCTATCTTGAGGCTAGTCCCATGGAAGACGAGATGATTACGCCCACCTCCATTACACGTTTCCAGATCGAGCGAGGGGATTTTTCCCTCTCATTCCTACAATTCAAAACACCTTCTGGATCGCCTTTCGGTTGGTCTGAGTGGGTCCACGATGTCATTCAAAATGATACCTACCGCCACATACTAGAGCAGGCAAGCATTCTCTCATCCGTCATGATTTTTCAAAGTCTCCAAATGCGTAGATCCACAGCTAGTTTGGAGGCCCTCATCAACCATTGGAGCGCTGACTCCCACACCTTCGTAACCCCTTAGGGGGAGTGGTCCCCGACTCTGGAAAACGTGTTCATACTTCTCAAGCTTGACATTCGAGGGCAAGCTATTTTGATCCTAAGCGCATATCTACGGCTGACAATGCTACTGCATCAAAGCTCCAGACTTGTCTAACCTTTACTGCTAATTATGACAGCCATTTTGATGACCTTGGTAACCCACTAGGGACTCGTCGCACATCAACCAAATCCACATACGCGTCGTAGATTAGATATTTTTTCAAAGATATTCAGCCAAAGAATATAATCGAAGACCGCGTGGAGTTTCCCGAGGTAGAATGCAACCCAGCCCTAATTCTTTATGCTTTTATCTCTTTATTCCTATCCACAATCGTACTTCCCAGCAGCCCACTAGATAGCGTGAACCCACTGGTATTCTCTTTGGCAGCCCAACTGTCTCGCAGGGAACAAATTCTTTTGGCTCCTTTATTCCTGGAGACGTTATATCGACGTCTGGACCTCATTCAGGTTGAGATGGAGCGATCAGTCGGTCGCTATGACATTGCTACATTTGTAAAGACCACATTCCTGCAAGAGGTGCTATTCGAAAGATTCCCTGGCTTTGCATCTCGTCCCATTCTTTTTCACCCACAAAAAAAGTTCGAGTAATTGGCTTGGATGGTCTGCCCGCCACCGAAGAGATCCCCTTGATAAATGCTCTTATTATGCGATGGAATAGTCGGGGGACCACGAAAGATTTTATGACAGTCTTCGTTGATCCTATGCAGTTTATTTCTCGTCATTGAACTACCGCTCCGGTTGGTGTTGTTTCTCCCAATTGGTATCTCGACGCCCCTCAGCACCTACATCTTGAGACCACGACCTCCCTTGATAGCTCCCATATGATGGTGTGGTCCATGCTCATCCCTGGTCTTCTTCCATTCTTAATCGAAGAGGGCTTTAGAGTTTCTGCTTACAGGCCTGACTGGGTGTTGCGACAATTTGGGTTCGATCAGGGCACTCCAGTTCGTTGTATCGGACACGCTCTTATGCCAATAGCTATGAACCTTTTCTGCGCGAAAATCTTATCGCACCCTTTCAGCTCCCGATCATCAAATTACCTTCACGTGGGTGGATAGGGCTTTATACTGAAAAACACACCCTATACTGGAGATGAAACCTGGATTCTTTTAGCCATTTTCCGGAGAAAGAGGCACTGAGAGTAGTAGTTCGGCCTCTTCTGAAGTCAATCACCTTTTTCCATCTTTCCTTGCCCAGACGTACCAGAGGTACTCGAGGCCGATATGCAGTCTTGGCCTCCAGGTAACACACGACCCATGCTCCTGGCATCACATCAGCCGAGCCACTTCAATCCGTTGAAGGCCGAGTTACTCGTTCAAAGGCCCATGCGGCCAAACGGGCCAACGGAAGCGGTGGAGTCGAATCTAGCCCTTCTCGAGCCACAGTACTTGAGGGGGAGAGCCAACCTTTGAAACGCCTTCGTCGAGTATTATTTCGATTCCTCAAATTCTCTGCCAATATTCAAACTGTTCCATGCTCTTACTCTTTTAATAATTTTTTTTACGGCTTACCACAGCCTACTCGTTCCTCTTCTCCTACTCCTATTCCACCAAGTTAGGGTGTTGACTCAGATGACAACATTCCCATTCTGCAGTTAGTGGCCAGCTGTAGGAGACAAACTGCTATTCGTTCGACCAAAATTACCGAGGAGCAAGTGGGCTCCGCCAGCTCTCCCAGTCATGGGAGCACCGCCCCTCTGTCTTTATGCGGCAAGGATGCCCCTCCGCTTCCTACCTCCGATTTCGGCACATTTGTTGACGAGGCCGTTGCCAATTTGGGCACTCAACTTGGGACCGAGGAGGAAGTTATGGATGTTATTTGGATGGATGCCCCCGGCAATACAGACTCTCTTTTGAACTTCCAAGTGCATAAGGTGGAGGATTCCTATGCCGGGGGAGAATCCGACACAAAAGATCTCCACAAATGTGAGGTCGAGCCAAATATACCTGTGCTGAGGCCGCGGGTGGAGATCGAGACTATGTTGGAAAGTGTTTCGATGCAGGGTGTTAGCCACACGGACGGGACCTCCATCTTCTTTCTCGGGCATAAGGTTGATTCGGTGGACTTACAGCTTCTGAAGGCAATCCATGCTCACCATCCGGGGACTTTTTCGAACTTTCGCTTAAGCAATCCTGCTTTGTCCCCACTTAATCTTGATATACTAAGCTCTTTGATTCGACAGCTGTTGGACTTCTCTGTTTGGGAGATAGATCAAACCTCCCTAGATACTGCTTGTGCTGCTGTTGTTGATCTCGAGCTGGTGAAGATAGATCTGTCGTGGCAGCACGAGAGGCTGAACCTACTCCGCTCTATCTTTCTTCGCTTCGAGTCCCTCGCTCGGGTTCGAGAAAAAAAGCTTTCTGTTAACCTGATAATACAGCGGATGAAAGAATTGAAAGCTTCTCTAGCAACCGCAGAGTTAGATCTTTTCAAGGCTCAACAAGATTTAGCAATGGAGTTAAGTTGGATCCCTAATGACGACCCTGCTTATTTGGTGATGTGCTCGAATGACAAAGCCCTAAAGGGCTTACTGTAATTTTTCTCTATTTTTTTAATGTATTTTTCGGTAGCTTTCTCTATTTTTTTCAAGGTCTCTGAGCTGTTCGGTAGGCCTATTACCCCACTGGGGCTTACTGTCTTCCTTCAACATGGTTGCTCTCGGTATCGTATGTAGTCCGCTCCGAGTACTGACCATTCACAAAATCACCTTTCCCAGTAAAGTTGCCAAAGAATGTAGGGACCTTTTAGAATAGACAAATAATATAAAATAATAGAGATGTGAAATATGCAAAGTAGTCAGAAACACAGAACGGAGAGAGACGAGATTGAGTGAAGAAAAAGGCTAATTGAGTATGGAGTACTGGCAGTATGAACAATGTATCTAGTTATCAGAATCTGATTGAACCGAAAGTCTGGTTATCCCTCCTATTTATAGCACTCAGTAGAGCCATATTGGAGTTCGGATAGGACTCTTTTAAGAGATCGAATTGGATCATGAAAGGCGATAACAGAGAATCAAGAGATTCTATTCGATAATCAACCAAGTAGTGTTCTACTACAACTCAACTATGTTGGACAACAGAAGCTCCATAGGCACCCAACCAGCTCAAGTTAAGTACCCGACCAACTCGAGTCCAGTGACTCGGGGGTCACTCGCGTGACTCGAGTGGGAGGGTTCGTATGACTCGACAAATTCTTTCATTAGCTACCAAGCCACATGTCTCCCAATGCCCCGTACAGGATTGTACTATCATTGTCTTCATTGTCTCTGGGACAGTCTCTCGATTCTCAGAGGAATCTATTATCATATAGTCTGTGCTATATCTTGGTTGTTCAGTCTGTGTTGAGCCACATAGTTAGTGCTATGTCATCATGATTAGGTAGTCAGAGCTACATTACAGTCTGTACTGTCTTCACGACCCGTGTCATGGTAATAATACAGTCTATGCTGTCTTCATAGTCTGTGCCATGGCAATAATACAGTCTGTGCTGTCTTCATGGTCTGTGCCATGGAATGTCTTCATTCGTAGTCTGTGCTATGGAATGTCTTCTGCCTCTACTTGATGAGCAACGATATTAGTTGACCGAGTTATAGGAGTCCCAACAGCTCGAATCTCTAGTAACTCGAGTTGGTCAAGTCTGGGTCTTCTTGTAACTTGAGTAACTTAGAGTTGTATGTCCGATTTACTAATTGAGTAAAATTGGGTCTACTCGGGCAACTCGGGTTAGTTGAGTAACTCGAGTGGTCGAATCTTTTGAGCCTGTCAAACTTATTTTTGCTTTATTGATTGCGTCATTACCGGAATACCTGGGTTAGAGTAGTCAGCACCGGCTAAGCTGCAGATTACCCGAGTTACTAGAGAGACGCGTTGCTCGGGTCATAAGTGACTCGAGTTATAAGTAGACGAGTTGCTCGAGTCATGAGTGACTCGAATTATGAGAAGTACTACACCCGAGCTAGTTGAGGGGTGAGCAGCTCAGATCATCTGCTTGTCGTCAATAGTCATACCACTTATTTGAGTTGTTCACTCAAGCCGTACACAAGTCTTTGGTTCGAGTTAACCGATCGAATAGGTGTTAAATTCGTGATATGTCTTTGAGACTCATTTACAACAGGCAAGACCCTAGTTCTTGTAAACTGGGATGTCGCATATTCTTTTTAAGCCGAGCACCGTGTGGTAACTTTTGAACTGTGTGCTTGTAACCTTTAGTCGAGCCATACACTCAGATCTTAAGCTTGAGTAACACGAGTCTTATTTCATTGATAATATTTTTTTTAAATCAACTACAAAAAAAATTTTTCTTTGTGATGATAGAATTTTAAAAAAATATGTCCGTTATGGCCAAATTTAAAAAAAGATCACTAAAGATGAAAAAACTAAAAACAAAAAAACCTACTTAAGTTGGTGTTTTCTATCTTATATGAATTTTTTTAAAGGTTTTGATTAAAAAATTTTAATTTTTTGTTTTCTCATGATAGAAAAATTTAAAAAATACACTTATTTAGACTAATGATAAAAATTTTTTACTAAAAATAAAAAAAATCTTTAAAAAAAATAGTCCAAACACAAGTTTGGCAAAACAGTACGAGGAGAATTTTACTTACCAATAAAAAGAGAGAATATCTGAAGAAAACAAAATGGAAAATGAGGCCACTTTCTCACGTGCTGGTACCGGTCGGCTCTCAGCCAAGACTCTAGACATAAGCCGCGCCGAGTAAAAAATATGCGGTGGCGGTGGGCGTTACCATCAAATTGACCATTGATATAGGCACAGATTTGGTTTTCTTTTGGATGAGTTTGAGTGCAACATTTTGTTAAAGAAATTCCTTTATTTATTGTTTTTGAGAACTTTTTTTTTTTGTTTATAAATTTCTGTAAATTAAAATTATGAATTCATAAACAAACTCACTAAATATAAAAATGCAATAATGCTTAGTTAAATTAGCATTTTTTATTTTTAATAAGCTAATTTTTAAATGGATGTTTTTTCTATAAAAAGCTAGAATTTTTTCTACTGTTCTTTTAGTTTTTGAATCTATACAATTATAGGATTTCAAAAAGTATACTAATTTAAGCTAATATTAAAAAAAATTTACCAAAAAAAATGTTAGGTGTGTGAATTTTGTATTCTGTGGACCGATATAATAGTAGTGTTTGGTATTATTAAAATTAGTAGCTCATGGATTGTAACTTGCTACAGAAATTGTGAGTATTTTGTAAATATTATAACTTGTACCTGAAATAGAAAAAAAATAGTTATAAATTATAGCAAAAGTTATAAGTGCTTAAAAAAAGTTATAACTTATAATTAAAATTAGTAACAAAAAGTTAAAAATTATTATAAGTAGTTTTACCAAACACCCCCAATTAGGGTTTTATAATTATATGGTGGTTAGAGTGTTATGGTGGCCTATATATATGGATCTTATAATTGTAGTTATTGGATGAAGATTTGAAAAAAGGGTAATAGAGATGTAAGGAGAAACGAAAAAATAATATGAGCATTGGGGTGACTCTTAAGTAAGAAAACGAGATATGTTTCAAGGCGCAGGTTATGAGTGTCAGATTTAGGGGTGACTCAGAAGGTGAGGTACTCTTAGTTTTCTCAGATTTAAGCATTCTGTCAGAAGCATGAATTTTGGATTCAGGATGCTCATATCATATGTGTCCAGTCAGAAAATATTTTCACTCATATAAGTCTTGCAACGGGGGTACAGTTCTAATGGGGAATGACTCAGTGTGTCAGTCAGTTGGAATTGGTACGGTCAAAATTAGGATGTTTGACGTGATTGTAAGGTCTTTGGAGAATGTCAGGCATGTTCCGAGGTAAAAAAAACTAATTTCTTTAGGAGCATTGGATTCTCTAAGTTATGAGTTTGTAGGAAAAGGTGGAGCAATGAAGATCAGCAAATGATCTTCAATTATCATGAGAGGGTAGAAAGTGGTCGGTCTCTACAGATTGGTAGGGGACACGGTGATAGGTGGAGTTACCATTAGCACGCAGATTGCTTCCAGCAGGGATGGCACGAGACACAGACATTTGGGGCTTGATCAGGTTGACGAACAGAGGATGCCAGAAGGTCAGAAGAAGAGTGCAGATGTCAAGGTAAAGTTCAATTAGAAAAGCTCACCCAGAAAATTGAGTGATGGTAGTTCAAGTCAACAACATAAGGAATAGTCATGTGGAGAATCTTTATCTTACAAGAAAGCTACAGGAAGCACAAGAAAAGTCCAGGAGCAAGTAACAGTGTCAGATAAGGTGGAGTTACCACAGAAGCCTGAAAAGTTAGAGTTTGGAAAACTATCCAAGAATAAGAAGACTGTTGATTGCAAGAGAGTCAAATTCAAGTGTGGCTTGGATTTGGTCCAAGTTTATTCAGGTTAATGAACAAAGAGGGTGGAGCA
This sequence comes from Heliamphora exappendiculata, assembly GCA_034768845.1. Taxonomy (NCBI): domain Eukaryota; kingdom Viridiplantae; phylum Streptophyta; class Magnoliopsida; order Ericales; family Sarraceniaceae; genus Heliamphora; species Heliamphora exappendiculata. The sequence continues at coordinate 1,171 of JAOTRH010070738.1, read as the reverse complement.
CCCATACTCGTGAATGGGGTGCAAGATGAGGCAACCGGCTGATCTTCAAGAGGGTGATGGTTCAGAAATTCGAGCCAAGGTGGAGATTGTTGGTTTGATGTCTCGAATTATTTGGTATCCATGCTCAGTAGGACGTCCGAATAGCATTGGAAGACTAAAAAGTGGGTCGACACAGGCGCAAGAGCTCTGCAGAAGAAAGAGAAATCGAGACTTATGAAAGACGGATCAAGGGTTAAGTTTTGACCTGGGGGCTACCTATATAAGGGTTTTATGTTTTATAGAAACCCTAAGGTCGTCTATACACTTGAGAGAACTCAGTAGAGATGCTAGAGAGAATATAGAGAGACGGTGAGAGACTGATGTTTAAGGCCACAGATACAGTGAGTGTGTGAGAGAGTGATTGTAATCTTTATCGCTAATAGTGGATTCTTTCTTCTTATCCCGTGGAAGTAAGTAGTCAACCGAACCACGTATATTCGTGTTCTTGTTCTTGTTATTTACCTGTTTTGTGTGGATTGAAACTTACGTTTCTGTTTCCGCTACGTAGGAGATTTGAGCCCTTAAAATTCTCAACAGTTTGGGAATTGTGATTAAAACCCAATAAAGAAAAAATTATATAACAAACATTACCAAAATCAATAGGGCTCGTTTGGTATTTTAGATGGTATTTGATAGAATAAGAAAGATAAATAATAATATGGGTCTTACAAATTTTTTTTAACACCTGAGGATTATGAAATAGATTATGTATACAGTAAAAAATTTAATTCATGTTTTGTTAAAGTGAAATAAAGAATGGAATAAGAGTTATAGAATTATTTTTTACCGTTAAATAAAAAATATAATTTAAAATCTGATACTAATAATATCAAAGAAACTAATATTATTAATATCATAAATAAATTATTAATAATTTAATATTTTACAATTTATTAGTTCTAATCCCACATAACAAATGCAATATTTATCCTTCAATAAAACAATCTCTTATAAAATGGATATCACATATTTTTTTCTTATCCTATTACAGTTCGGTAACAAATAAGTCCAAAGTGTCTAAAAATAAGAGAGAGACTTGAGCAAAAGTCTGGTCTGAGTCTCTTACATTTAAAACCGTTTTTTTATCTTACGGTTTAAATAAAACTAAAAACTAAAGACAAAAAAGTTACTG
>JAOTRH010070727.1:0-17893 GCA_034768845.1 Heliamphora exappendiculata | reverse complement strand
ATATATATATATATATATATAGAGAGAGAGAGAGAGAGAGAGAGGAACAACCTGGAAGGTGAGTGACGTCGGCAATGCAACGGTGGAAGACGGATGAACGGCGCACGCGGCAGTGGAAGAGGAACGACATACGAACGGTGGAAGAGCGAGAAGATGAACGGCTTGCTGTGTTGGGGCTTCTTCGGAGAGCTGATTGAGATTGGGTGACTAATGTATCATGTTTACAACTTAGAAAAATTCTCCACAATACTTTTAATCACATTTATAAAATTAAATGAGGTTAAACATAATATTATATATCACATTTTATTAGTAAGTGTGATAATATATATATAAATAATCACATTTTATCCTTTAAACTAAGATTAAATTATTACTTTAAAATTTTTAATCACATTTTTTTTAAAAGTGTGATTGTTTTAATTTTATAAATGTGATTGTTAACCAGTATTGTAGTAGTGATAAAAATATAATATTTTTATATTTGTTTTATTATATTCTTAAAAAATAAGTTTTACACATGTAATTATATTTTAAAATATTTATTTTATGTAATCAAAAATAAAATAAAAAAACAAGACAGAAAAATCAAATACTGTCCCCACCATTTTTGTTATATGTGGTGGAAAAAATCCATACATATACATATAGGTCTCGTTTGTTTCGACGGACTATTAGTCTGACGTATAGTTGAATTCGATATTTGTTAAATCTCCAAACTAGTTATCCAGACGGATTGCTAGTGTGCCATATGAGGAATAATTAGTGAGGAGGGAGGTGTAAGATTAAAAATGATTAGATTAAGAAGTGAATTTAAAAATTTTTAAAAATAATAAAAAATATTAAAATATTAAAATAAATAACATAAAATTTAACTTATTAATTTATTTAAGTTCATGCTAAAATAAATTAACTTAATACAAGAATAAATCATTATCTAATCCGTTATTTAATCGTATTCAATTCGAACACAAAAAAATTAAATCCACATCACTACTAATCCCACTTCATTACCAATCTCACCTCACTACTAATCCAATCTAATACAGTCCAGTCCGGTCCGAATTATCAAACGAGTCTATAAGGATTTAGAATAATATTCGCTATACTTCTTAATTCCACAGTTCAAATTTTTTTTACTTTTAAGTTTTCATACCTTACAAAAAATAAAAAAATTATTTGTGACTTCAAGAAATTATTCAACAGGTAATAAGGTTACTATTTAAAATTATAAATAACTAACACTTAATGTATTAATTAAACACACACGTAGCCTTTGAATTGGATGACTCGATATGATAGGTTCCATCTTGTGGACCTGAGGACCACATTGTCTGTCCAGCGCCCAGCCACGGGATTGTGTTGGACGATCTCCAAAACAAAGATAAAGTCAAGGTTGTTGTTGTTGGTTCGAAAAGTTAACAAGCCACGAATTTGACATTTTCGTTCTGCCTTCCTCCTCCTCCTCCTCCTCCTCCTCCTCCTCCTCCTCCTGCTTTTGCTCTCAATAGTCAACAATTTATGCTCTCTCTACTTCTCGAAGCTTTTTATTTTCAAAACTTTTATATTTCTATACAAACTTGAAACCTTCTCCATTCCATAATGGACTCTTTGTCTTCTATAACCCTAAGTTCACCGCGCCCGTGTTCTTATAATAATAAAAATTTAGGAGCAAATATAAAAGGGTTAAGAGTGTTTGTTGTTACGGATCCAACAGTGCCGTGTTGTAAGATTATGTAAGGTTCACGTTGGATTTTATTTTAATAATTTAAACCATTCATTTCGTAAATAATAGTGTATAGATTATTCATGTGAAAAATTAAATTAATTAAATATTTTGGTAATGGTTGAAAAAATTATATTTGTCTTATCTTAAAAGAATGAACAATATAGCTTATTTATTGTTTATTTTTTAACGATAAATGTATTTTGTTCAGATACTTTCAATTAACTTAAATTTTTGCATGCATAATTTACAAACTAATAATTACAAAATGAACATTATCAAAATAAGACTCGGTATGATCCAACAACAAATTGCTGTTGGATCCACAACAAGAGAGAAGTTGTGTTGAATATATAATAAAAAAAAAGTCATATTGTATGGTCTTTTTTTTTTTTTCTCTATAACTAGGTTAAACATGATTTTTTATTTTATTACTAAAAATAAGTATAAAAATTAAAAATAACGCCACATAATTTTTATTATTCAAGTATATATCCTCCACTTCCTGTATAACTTCTTACGTTAATTAACAAAAGAAAAATATGTAACCTTCAAATAACTGCACACAATTTTCCACTACTCAGGTAATCTCTCACTTTTTGTATATCTTTTCACATAGATTTTTAAAATTATTATTTTTTATATTTTATTTTTAAAGGTACCTAAAATTATAAAATCTGAGTAAAGAATATTGCATGCAACAAATCTAGCTAAACTATAAATAGTCGCATCGATCTTTCTGAATATTAGTTTTTTAAGATTTTTTCTATTTAAATATTTTAGGCACGCCTTTATGTACATAGTACATAGGACAAACTATATGGTGATTTTTTTAAAAAAAAAATTAAGTTCTGTTTTGTCCTTAGCCTAAGTTTGGCTTAGCTTTTATTTTTTAAAACTTTTTGCTTTAAAAGTCTTTTAAAAAACCAATTGATTAAAACCAATAAGCCTTTTTTAACATCTTTTTATATATATATTTTTTTATAAAAATGTCAAAAAAATTAAAAAACTTACGAAAAAAAAGTTGGCTTAGCTTAGTATCACGTACTTGAAGAATCATTCGATTATGATAGAAGAACAGCTGTTTAATCGATTTTCTTCTCTCTCTCTCTCTCTCTCTTTTGGTGCACTTCTTAAAAAAGAATTGGACCATTTAGACCTGGAAATAATTAAGATGCTGAACGACCCAATTGTAATTTAGGTATTTTATCTAAAGGACATATTTGACCCAATCCATTTATGCATGCGTTCGGTTTTAGTTTGAATATAAATTATATAGGCGACCATGCACTATGGAGATATGATTTCGTCAAAACATAACCGGTGCTTTGATCAGTTGTACATTTAATACTACTCCTTGCCATCGTCAAAACATACCCCTCACATGCCCGCCCCACCTTAAGCATTTTCTCAAGCCCGCTCTAGTGCTCTAGTGGTGTGGCATTACTGAAATTATTAATTTATAAATTATAATTTATAATAAAAATTATAAATATTTAATAAAAATTATAATTTATAATTAAAATAAAAAAATAAATAATTATAACTCATAACAGAACTTGTGTATATTTTAAAAAAATTATAATTTATAATTAAAATTAATAATAAAAAATTAAAATTTATTAATAATAATTTTGCTAAACAGCTGTGAGAAGATAAATCAGACCAATTTAACAATGGTCAAAATCGTTTAAAAGAAAATTGTAAATCATGACAACTGAAACGACAAATGTACCCTCAAAGCAGAAAGGCCATTTCAAACATGCAGCATCATCATCATTAATAATAATAATATTAATATTAATAATATTATTATTATTAATTACTCACAATCCTATCTACTCACGTGCACTTGGGCTCACTCATTGTACACTGGGAACTCGTGGATCTACCAAGAAAAAGGGTTGAGAGTTTAGTAGTTTATTTTTATTTATTTTTTTTGTCTTTCTTACCGTGTGTGTGAGTTTATTGGCATCTAGATTTAATATCACATTTTGTTTTGAATTGTGTTATTTAAAAATAAATAATTTTTTGTTGAGATTAGATCAAGTTAATGGGCGAAAAAAATTGAACAGGTGACCGAAAATAATTATTAATACATTTTAGGCGTGATAATAGACACATCAATTCGTTAAGGACTCAAAATTGGAGAGAGACACCAAAGTAGGACGAATTATAACTTAATCCCAATCCCACCAAAAGCCAAATAATATCAAACCGGATTAACTAATTTTCAAAACTCCAAAAAACATATGCTTCGAACTTAAAACCTTGATAAATTAATTTAAAAATATAAAGGATAGTCTGGTGCACGGAACTCTCCTGTATGCAGAGTCTAGGGAGAAAGACAGATCACAATAAGTTCATAATACGTAATTTTACTTCATATTTACAAAATATTATTTTCACCCATCGAAATTAAAACTTCTACCGGTCAAAAAAAAAAATCCTTGTAGATTAATTACACGATAGTCAAGCGCTCGACCACTAAAACTACCACCCCTGGTACTCTGGTAGACTGGATCAACTTCACTAATAGAGTTTTTCTTCTTTTTTCTTCAAAGTTAAACGATCATAATTGTTAAAAGGCTTTTGGTAAATTTCTTGAGTTTGACCCAGTGAGAGCCAAACCTCATGACTTGACCTACCTACCTCTCTCTCTCTCTCTCTTATAATACAGTTGATATTAATATAAGAAGGTTCTCTAAGTTAGAAAGGACCTCCTCAATTCTTCAACATACACTGCGTACACACGGATAGAAATCTAGAGAGGGGGGCATGGAAGTGGAGAAGATAAGTCCCATGGGTTCTTCTGGTAAAGACGATGATGACGTTCCACTTCCCGGTTTCCGGTTCCATCCGACCGACGAAGAACTAGTGGGGTTTTATCTTCGTCGCAAGGTTGAGAAGAGACCCATCAGTATCGAACTCATCAAACAAGTTGACATCTACAAATACGATCCATGGGATCTTCCAAGTAAGTACTAATTAAAGAGATTCCTGTTCAAAAAAAAAAAGTACTAAAGATATTCATATATACATATGTTTTTTCTTTTCTTCTAGTCTTAATCTCAATTTTTGTTTTCTAATAAAACAGAAGAGAATTAGGGTTTTACAAGCACAAGTGACTTATTATAGGTGATCATTCGGTCTTACCTAACTACTCATCTTTATATATTATTCACAAGGTTTAAGGCTCACTGAATGCTAATCCCAAGGTTTAGGGTTTTGTTTATCATAGTTCACAATTCACACTACTTCAAGGGGTAATGTTCAGCCATGAACTTCTATATATATATAGACCTATATTAGCATATATTTGAAAAGCATGATGAAATTGAAACCTGAAATCTCAGTTTTAATGACCTTAATTTAATCGAATACTTTGGAGGAAATTTCTCATGATGTACGTAAACAACAGAAAAACTAAGCTTACTTCTTTTACTCATACGAAAAAGATCTCTGCAAGCTCACACAACAAGAAGAGAATAATTTCTATCGTACCGATTGATTATTTTGAAAAGCGATTTCCTTTTTCTTACATGTGAACTCGCAAATCGAAAGAAAAAGAAATGTTTTCGATTAAACTCATGTTAATTTGTTCAGATCATCGGTTAATAATAATCATATGCGAGTGCATAGATTGGATGTTTACTACAAAGAATTTTTAGGTAAAAAAAAAATGAAACATTAAATCATCTTTCCCAACGATGAAGATATTGCCTTGTTTAACTTTTTTACTAGAAGGCCATGGTGAAAGCCCTTATGATTTGTTAACATGCTCACAAAGTATAAATTTTCAAAAATGATAAGTACTGCGAAAAGTTGTCAAGAAATTTACCTTGAATTTAGCATAAGCGGTTGAAATTTAACTGTGTTGTCTGGATTACACTGCAGATGAATTTGAACAATTAATTTTAAATTTTAACTAAATTTCTTGGTAAGTTTTCTCATTTATACACTATTACTGATAGAATCGTTGTGGATGTGCACAGAGGCTAGTAACGTGGGAGACAAGGAGTGGTACTTCTTTTGTAAAAGAGGGAGAAAATACAGAAATAGCATAAGACCTAATAGAGTCACTGGTTCTGGGTTCTGGAAGGCAACTGGCATCGACAAGTCAATATATTCTGCCGCCGGTGGAAAAGAAGGGCAAGCCCGCGAATGCATTGGCCTCAAGAAATCGCTCGTATACTATCGCGGGAGTGCTGGCAAGGGAACCAAGACTGATTGGATGATGCACGAGTTTCGCCTTCCCTCCAATCACGATGACAAAACTACCAAGCACATAGACTTTCAAAGCATCATCGTTCAAGAAGCTGTAAGATTAAAGAAACCGCTAATTCTATCTTAATTTCTTCGTTTTGTTCTGGGTTATATCAAGGTAGTTTTAATTATCAGTTATCGTATTAACTGTTACGTATCAAAATTTTAATAAATTCTCAATATCGATGCATAACAACTAATATTGTCTGCCTATATCTGTCGATACAAATGACCGATACCCCGATATATAGAACTTGGGTTGTATATTTAACTTTTCTTCATGGGTTTTGCAGGAGGTTTGGACTCTGTGTCGAATATTAAAGCGAAGTGAATCAAATAGAAAGTGCGTGCCAGATTGGAGAGAATTATCTGCTAAAAGAAACCCTATCGATGCGAACTCTAAAACCTGCAGTGTGGAATCTACCCGCCATGAAAATTACATAAGTTTTAGAGCTCCGGAAACCCGACAGATCAATGAGAAGAAGCAATTTGTCAATCGTGTGGGTGAAGCGAACCAGACGCTTAATGTAAGCCATTTCATGAGTCCGACTTTTCAAGCTCCATCCACCTCACCATCATCATCAAGCCTTTTGGGTGCCGGCGTGAACGAGTACTTTAAGTACGGGGTCGGGGACTGGGATGAGCTCAGACCGGTGGTGCAGTTTGCTTTTGATCCGTCCCTTTTGTAAATTAATTAGTTTTAGCGACTAATTGCATGCCACGTTTGGGCTAAATGTCACTAATTTTGTTTGTTTTTGTTTTTTCTGAGTATCTTTCGTCTTTTGACTAAAATTTTGTATTTTTTCGAATCGTCTCGATGAGATGAAATCGAAAAGTAAAATTTTTTGATCAAAATATTAAAAAAAATCACTAAAAACAAAAATAAACAATATAAAATTTAGCTTATTGGCTTATTTTAGTTTGTTTTTATTTTTTTTGAACTTTTTTTAAATATTTTTATCAAAAAATTTTATTTTTTTAGCTCGTCTCGATAAGAAAAGTCTAAAAATACAAATAATTTGATTAAATAATTAAAAAAATTTACTAAAAACAAAAATATACAACATCAAATAAGTAAATAAATAATTTTATCCCAAACAGGGCCACTAGTGATCATGTGGTTCTCTCTCTTTCGAATTGTACCTACTTCACCATGTCCATAAACTTGGTAGTTCAGAGATGCATGATGATGTGTTTCAGCTACTGATTTCAAACTTGGATGATCCTGTAAATAAAATGTTAATTCGAATAGCCCATGTCATTGAATTTTTATCTGCATTTTGTGTTATGAAAAACTTTACGTCCACATAAACAACTTAAAACTTAAAAGAACCAAGAAGCGCCTTGAAGTCTTAGTAGTAAAAATCTGTACTATTTATTTTTATTTTGATATGAATTGATCGATGATTTATTTCAGTAGAGCTGTTCTGTCATTGCATATGTGTTGACAGAGAAAAAAAATATATCGATTAGAGTTGTAATTAACTTTGTCATGTATGTCTCCACCCAGCCAATCAATATGTGTTAGATCAGCTTTATTATTTATGTAACCAGTGCTCTTATTTATCAGGGCACTAAATTATATGTCTCACAATTATTATTTGCTTGAGTCGAAGAAAATCTTGTCTGGAACAAATTGATCAAGCGGTCTAGAATCGCTCGAGGGTCTCTTTGGTCTCCAAATATATCAAGAACAGTGTTTGACCGATCGAGCGATTTATAGATCGCTCAAGCGCTCGATGTCAAAATTACTTTTCTTCACGGTGACTTGGAATAAGACATCTACATACATTAACCGGATAGGGTTCACATGCAGTATCGAAAAAAGGAGAATTTAGTCTGCAAACTTATAAGAGCTTGTATGGTTTGAAATAAACTCTAAGGCAATAGTAAAAAAAGTTTAACAATTTCATGCAAAGCACCAGGTTTATAAGGTTGGAAGTAGATCATTGCTACTTGTTAAGAACTTTGACAACTCTTATAACATTCTGCTGTTGTATGTGGATGATACGCTCATTGTAGTATCGTGCATTGAGGAAATGAACAAGTTAAAAGGTAGTTGTCAAGACAATTTACAATGAAAGATTTGGAAGCTGCTAAACAAATCCTTAGTATGAGAATCATCAGAGACAAGACCAACGGGACATTGGTTCTGTAAGTACACCATTAACTAGTCATTTCAAGCTGACTTAGGATCAGTCTCCAAAGACAAAGCAAGAGTAGGATTACATGAGCAAAGTCCTCTCTGCATCGGCTATTGGTAACCTCATATATGCATTGGTCTACACAAAACCAAACTTTACACATGCAGTGGGAGTAGTGAGCTACATGAATAATACGAAAAAGTAACATTAGGATGTTGTAAAGTGGATTATAAGATTTTTGAAGAGCACTACTAATACCTCACTATGTTTTACAAGGACATTCCTAAAGCTGCGGGGTTATGTAGATATTGACTTAATTAGCTGGTGAAGTAGACGTACAGCATAAAAAGTACCACTGGATTTGTCTATACCCTAGGTGGTATATCAGTATATTGGGCCTCTAAACTGTAGAAGATTATTGTTTTTTCTACTACAAAAACTGAGTATGTAGCTATTATAGAAACTAATAAAAAAATAGTGTGATTATAAGATCTCTTGAAAGAGTTGGACAAGAAGGTTGACAAAGGTACTCTTTACAGTGATAACTAGAGGCCCAAAGCACTATCTTTTCTTGCTAAAAACTTGGCGTTTCACTCCAGGACAAAGAACATATAGGTAAGGTATCATTTTATACGTTTTCTTCTTGACAGTGAATAGTTAAAACTGGAGAAGATTTGCGAAGTAAAGAACCCGGCTAACATGTTGACTAAAGGGGTTAACATTGATAAACTAGAGTTGTGTTCAGTTTCAGTTGTTTTCAACCTTAGAAGCCAGAACACTGGCTCACACGGGTTCCTTGGTTGTTTTGAAGCAAAAGTATTTTTCCAGAATATGTGAAGGCTTGAAGTAAATTTGCTTCAAGTGGAAGATTGCTAGAGGTGAAGAAAATCCTATCTGGAAACAGACGGATCAAGCGATCTGGGACCGCTTTGAGCGGTATGTATGGTCTGCAAATATACCGAGAGCAATATTAATTTGACTGATATCGAACGGTTTGTTCAAAACTACGAATTTAATGAGCTGCTAGGGTTTCGGCCATCATTATGTTTTTACCTATTTTCTGTATTTCTTCATCCTAAAAAAACACATCTCTTGTATTCTTCTAAGTATATAATAAAAGTGTAAATTTGTGGATGCATACATTATTTGTCGAACCACATAAATTCACGTGTTTCGATTGTGTGATTGTTGTTTCTTTCTTTGCCTTTGTTCTTGTGTGATTTGTGCGTTTTTCTATAATTTTGAGAAGAATTATCAAAATCGAACTTCAATCCCCAACATTAGTTGTCGCCTCAAACAAAAGGAAGGTCTTTTTTCAAAATAAAAAATTAAAGTAATTAACATAGAAGTAATAACATAAAATAATCTCAGTCATCTTATATTCATCAATATACAAGTAAAATTTATTAGTATTAATGTGGGTTCTATGGGTAATACGAACGACTAAGATCAGTTTTGATTTTTATACGTAGAAAATCTGTTTCAAAATTAGATTATCATGTTCTATACCTTTATACTCGTACTGCACCAGAAGGACTAAGATTTTTTGCCAATTCATAAGCATATTAGAATAAGAGTGAGATTGAAAGAAGTGATGTGGTTTCTGAAAAAAAAAATTCACATCATTATTATTTTTAAATACTATTAATTTTTTAAAATTAATAATCGTGTTCTAATTCTCAATAGAACCGGCGGAGTGTAAAAAAAGAATAAGTTTGCTTTTGGTACATTGGTATTGATTAATTACTGGATAGTCTGAATGTAATTAATTTCTCACCTTAGTGCTATGAAAATATTCAATAGTAAGGAAAATCAATTTCGTTTATACTAGTCATCTACCCTATATATATAATGCCTGGGTGGTATGAACAGTGATTTTCGTCCGCCCATTTTGCTTATTCTCTTGCCAATGCTTGCCCTTTTTCATCATTTTACATCGTTGGCTGGCTTCAGTGAAAAGCCTCTCTCATACGTCCTACAGCTCTCCGTTCTCATCTTACAGACACATAACACCATCTCAGGTTCAATGGTAGATCGGTTTCGAATCGACTGCTACAAGTAACACTGCTCCTTTGCATCGTTTCGCACCTATTCTTCTCTTCTACCGTCTCAGCCTTCGTTTGGATTGAGAAAGAGAAGAGTTAAAGAAAAATATTAATTACGAGAGAGTAAAGAAAAGTAAAAAAAAAATATGAGAGTTAGCTCTCTTCTTATTTGATTATCTAAAAGAGAAATGAGAGCGGTATTTTTTTTTCTTTTTTATTTAATAATAATTAATAAAAAAATGGAGGCATTTGATATTTATTACTTTTATAACCTTTCTATATTAGCTTAAATTATTACTTTTAATATAAATATAAAAAATTATAATTGTTATTATAAAAATCATAATAATTATTCCTTCACTTCTCTTATATTTTCTCTCAATTTCGAAAGAATAAAAAACTTATTATTTTTTTTTTCACTTTCCTTCCATCTATTTTTCTCTCCTCATTTTAAAAAAAAAAAAACCAAATAATATTACAACTAATTTTTTTTTTCAAATCTTTCATTTTTCCCTCCAAACCCTTCAATCCAATCGAAGGCTTAACCTCCTTCCTACCTTTGATTACTGAGCTTGGGAATGCAGCTACTGCATTGATATTCACTGATCCATCGTTCCTGTTATATCATTTTGTCTTTTCTCAAATTGGCTTCTCTCCTTAAAAAATCATTGACCTTTTTTGGGACACGATTTCGAACGATGGAGATCTCATCGTCTTAGTAACAGATGAATCGAGACAGCTGTATGTCTTAGATCTCATATGTATGGATGGATATCTCTCTCTGTTATTTAGATTTGGCCATTTTAGGTCTTAGATCTTAGATAGGGTGCTTTACATATGCGAGATTTGTGTATGTGCAGAAAGAGATAGCTGTGTCCCTTCATTGCTCCTCCCATCAGCGCCCCCTTTCTCTCTCTAGCGATGAGACTCACCGGAGATATTTAAGCTCAACTATGCGGAGATGGAGAACAAATTCAAGGTATATATATATATATCCAGATGGAGACCCCAATACTTTCTACCAGACGCCGAGGAAGCTCACTGGCAAGTACTCGAGCGAGGGTTACTTCTTCCAGAACATCAGAGAGTCTCGATTCCGTACGGACAATTCAGCTCAGGCTGACCTGTTCTTCATCCCTGTCTCGTGCCATAGGATGAGAGGAAAGGTACATTTTTTCCCCGGCGCACCGTTTGCATCCTTATCTGTGCAAACGAGTGTTGTTATGAGGGAATTGATATATGTGATTAACGTGATATTATGTTGTGGTTTTTTGCATGAATTTACATCACTGATCACTGTGATGCTTATAGAGATTGCTTTATATATGTGCCGAGTTTAACCTACCAGGATAAAAGCATGTGGGCTTTAATTTTTCTTTTATCTTTTGTGTAGCGAAATGGATGATCAACTCTGCATTTCGCTACACATACTTTTGTAGGGATACTAATCATAAAAAGCAATCTTTAGCTGTCAGAAATTTGAAATGAATAACTCAAATTTATTCAAATATATGAGATTTGTACATTTAAATAAATCTAATTCATTCCTTTAAAATTCGAAAACAGTTTCATGGACTGTTTGTCGAACTCTGTTATTTCTAATTAATTATGTGTGTATTATTTATCTTCTAGACTAATGTGTTGTATGTAAATCACATGTCAGCTCCTCAGTTAAAAAAATAAAAAATAAAATTGCTTGATTGAACTTTCTTTTAGATTTAGATTTTTTTTTTGTTGGTTCATCTTGACGAGAGGATTCAAAAAATATAATTGTTTGATTAAACGATAAAAGAAGTTCACTAAAAATGAGCTAAATACAATAAGCAAATAAGCAATTATGCAGGTCAATTGCATGACGACACAAGAAACCAGAACCATATAGCATTGCCGGTTCTTGTTGCAATTCTGCTTATAGAGTCTGCTTACACATTTTCTTCTTGGTCGGATGATAAAACCATGTAGACTTTTAAGGGTTCAGAAGGACTTACATATAAATTGTAATAGTTGAGCTTTCTCTTTCTTCTTTTTCTTTATCTAAGTTGCCTTTATTATGTGGTTCAGATGCACTGAAATTAGTTATGGCTATCTTCATTGTTGTATCAACTATATAGCAAAAACTTGATGGTATTGCTATTAGTGAAAGGAAAGCAAATAACTTTTATAATCCTGTTAAGGTGTTGATATGATGCATTTGGATATTTATCAATGTGAACTTCCTCAGTTCCTCTTTATCTCAACAAATTAGTCGCTCCAATTTTACAAAAAAAAAAATTAAATGATTAATTTCAGTTAAATAAAATGAACAGTAAAATTTATAATTGTAAGTGAAATTATAACTAAATTTTCAAATTTAATGATCAGATTAGTGTAACCAATACATACCTACATTAAGAAATTGCATGAAATTTAAGAAAACGAATAGTGCAAAATGAACAGAATTCATCTAGCAATCAATAACAGATAAATCTTACCGTAAAAAGACATGATTTGAACCTTGCACCAAGTTTTTTGGAGCTGACAGGACATAACACTCAAGGTAACTGTTTTTTATTTTTTTTAAAAATTCCTCTTACAGTTTATTCAAGCTCAAAAGAAATAAAAATATATCTTTTACTTCCGTGGCCATATTTCTTTCTTCTCAAATAATTTTTTTCTTCTGTGTTGAGATTATTGGTTTCTGTCCTTTTGTTTATCTTTGGTCCTAACTCTTCAAATACTTTACTTTATAATTTCCTGTTAATAACTTATTCCTTGTTCCACTATGGAATTGTAATTGAGCTTTCTTTAAGCATTATCTTATACATCAATATTTGTACTCTCAAAATACTTTATAATTTGCTGTTAAGGTGTTATTTGGGATGATGCAATTATGTTTTAAAGTGTTGAAGGTAGTTTGATCAACATGGTTTATGTAAGCATTGTGTATTGGGTTTGTTTTTCGATACCAAGAGCATTGATTTGGGCAAAAAAAAAAGTAGTTAAGAAGCTGCTAAAGTGTCCCCATAATGAAATTTTGCCGCTTCTACATGTACTGTCCCTTCTGATGATACCAACTGAAAGTGCAGGTTATATTGGTGTTCTCACCTTGCCTATTCGATTTTCATGATTGATTTACTTATCTGCTCATGGAACACAATGATATATTAAAAAAAATACTGGTGCATTAATTGGTATTACAGGAATACATTTTCTTTTTTTAAGCAATAATTCATATTCTGTTAAGGCCAAACCATACCCAGTTTATGTGCATGGCTGGCCCAAGTGACAAATTCATGCATTGGAATATAGTATTACTAATACACACTGTTGCTCAACTTATTATCCAACAAAGGCAAATTTAAGTATACCACACAAGGCATCACTTTAGATATGTTTCGTCCCACCGTATATGAAACATTGGGCTGAGTACATGTTTCGGTCTTCTTTGATTTTTCAATCTCAATGATTTTTTGGAGATTGTTTTTGAATTAGATTCTCCGCTTTTTAATAATCTTTGCTCATGTAAGACAATACGCTAATGCAATGTCTTTTGTTTCACTTTGTTTTTCAGAACTACGTCTCAGTGTGCCTCGATAAGAGACTCTTACTAAAAAAGGAGAAAAGAGGATGATTTCATTGACAAGGCTCGCAGCTTCCCTTCTACGGTGATGTCCTTATGCCTCTCGAGTTTATTGTTTTGAACAAAGTTTTGTGCCAATGACAGAACCAATTCATGAATTTCGAAAAAAATTCGTAGTTGTCACCTCAATAGATCTTCAATTTTGAAAAGATTTCACAAATTTGCAAATCCTTTTTTATCGATACAAAGCTTATATGTTCATGTTTGCATCAGGCGTACAAAAATCCCTTTTCTCAACATGGATGAGGAGAGGCAGATTGATTACATACATGCATGCATGTACATTTACACCCAAAACTAGACTTTCATATCTTGGTTTGCATGCATTTGTATTTATCCATGCATGTTACTTATCATAGAGGTAAAAATATACGCATAGAGTATTGTTCTGCCAGATGGCAGGCTTATAACCAACTCTGATTAGAAACAAAATTCAACTGGAATTAGTTATGAAGTTATGTATACACTGTATATATTGTTTTGATTAAACTGAGACAAACAATAAAAGAATATACAAGATCATGGAATGCGTCAGCAGCAGGTCCTACGAAAATATGAGCCACAAGATCAAGAAAAAAAAAACAAGCAGAAAACAGAGAGCAACAATGCGTTAAACACAAGTTCCAGGTTCGAAAACAGAAAGGAACAGAAGTGGAACTTCAGAATCCATCAAAACCCACACATGATGCTACAGGTTTGAAACTGAAGCAGCAATACATGAATGAATCAGCAATGGAGACTAAAGTTGTTTGTTTACAGAGGTATGCAATTACAAATCTTTTTATTTCGCTAACAATACATTGTTTTTTTCAAATTTTTCTTTCTCAATTACTCTCCATAATACAAGCACGTTAGAGACATTAGCGTATTTACCTTAACTCTTTGATGAACCTGTATACACCCTGTGCATATTGTGCACGTAGTACGTGCAATCAAGGCTGTTGGTTATAGTTGATATTAAGATGCTTGGATGCTTTGAATTGTGGTTCTTGCTCTTGATTCGCATGTGCCAGTTTGTTGGCTCCAGATTTGTTAAATATTAAGTGGGAGAAAGTATTTGCTTCTATGCCTTTTTTTTCTGGAGAGAATCTCCTTTGCAAGTAAATTTTTTTTCATGTTCTAAATTTGTAACACTATTTGTGGAAAACTTTTGTCTAAACATTATGGATTTTGGCTATACAGCTTGGCAACACACCGCATTTTTTATTAGTTCTCACTGCTTATATTTACTTTTTGGATGATATTCTCTCACTGTAACTTTGAATGAATACTAATTTCCGCGTTCGATGGTTAGTACCACACTGCATTGTTGGGGAATCTGAGATTGAAGTCTCAAGAGATGGTAGAAGCCTTGCAGATTTCAAGTATGCTTGCGTTGGTTACTCCGTATTCTCAGATGGAAAAGATCCTTAAGTAGATGTCGCAAACAGAGCTGCCAGTTTGTGTTGGCCTTGAGGTTATCAACTTAGCATTCCTTTGATCCTTTCTTTTCTTCTTTAAGTTATTTTGGTTATGCCAATTTGCAATCCAATGAAGTATATTATTTTCAATGTTATTTCGTCATTCTGTGTCGTGTTGCTGTTATAGGAAAAGTCTTATGAATTTTTTCATGTTGAAAAGTCCTGCCTAATTGTATCCAAAATTATACGAAATGCATTAGTTCCTGCCATTTAATTTTATGTTTGGGAAGAGACCCGTACCAACAAATTTAGTTGTGCCTCGTAGAGTTTTGTTTAGGAAGAACCTATGCCAGCTTACAAGAAGCAGCCTACACCTTTGGCTTTGATTTTCTATATCAGCAGTTTTCTGATTTTTGATTTTTGATTTTTAAAATTTATTATTGTTTATCCTTTCTTGATTTTCTTTGCTTCATATGGTATGCACTAGAGGCTTCACTTGGATTACTGTTATCGTTTATGTATATGCTTACTTCTTTTTATTTGTAAAAGTGAGAACTCTGATAACTAAGTCAAATATAACTAACTGGCTTTGAGGATTTTGCTACCGGAAAGTTTGAAAAAGTGACCTGTGCTAGATGCTAGATTTTTTTCAAAACAATTCTGCCCCTACCTTTTCTTTTCATTTTTTTTCTCAGCTACCAAACATAACTAAAACCAACATTGTATATTTGGTATTTGTTAGGAGGTCTATTCCTAGCATTGCATGGTTTGAGTTGATTGAGCCTTTAGCCACTTTATTAGATTCGTAGATGAAAGGCTTGCTGATTTACGTCCTATTACACTCAGAAGGACGCCTTCAGGGTTCAAAACACCAATTTTTATTGTCCCTTCAAACTTTTTTCTAATTTCTTATAATGTTAGTTTTAACTAAATGCAAACACAAGTACTTTTTTATAATTTGTTATAATGTTAGTTTTAACACTGTATATGAAGCTTTCTTGTACTTGTACTAAGATATGCACCTTTTATTTTACGGACTAAGATACGAAGTTTTGTGCATATGATAAATGCATTTATTGGAGAAATCATTGAATTATTGGATTCAAATAGCCGGACTTCAGTTGCATCTCCTAATAGAATCATGGTCATTATGGGAAAGAGGAGTACTGTAAGATATATAGTAGCAAGGGTCCCTCAGTATGCTAATTCTTCAAGTTTTGAATCTTTAGAAACTTGCACCATGGTAGGTCTTGTGTTGCAGATGTCTTCACTGTTTTAATAGTTAGTTTTTAGTGCTGTGCATTTTTACACAACAACCAATCTTAAATTCTACAAATTTCCTTCACTATCAATATTACTTCTAATATATTATCTCTTATTTTAACAACAATCTATTTAATAATTTTTTGCTGGGCACTTGATGGCGTCCAAGGGGGACGCCGCATTCTCACTAGTTAATGATTAATTCCTTGGTGCTTCTAAACTTTTTTCCTGTCAAGAGCTATAGACTCCTGACTTGGAAACTTTTGCTAATAATTTTAAAAATGTCCAGTGTTGACTTCTCACTTTCTTTCAAACAAAATCACTTCAATTTTGGCCCATAAATTAATATATATATATTGCTCTAAGCAAAATATATATTTTTATGATAATTCAATGTGAATTATTTTCTTTGGAGTAATTAAGTGCTTGTTTGATCATGCATTAATCACTTAAAACTAAGCATATTCACGGTAATTAAGAGTTCGTTTGGCAACTTGATTTTAAATCGTATTTTTAACTTTAAGTCACTTTAAATTAAAAAATTTAAAAAATTCGTTTGATTAAAAAAATAATAACCTTTAAGTCATTAAAAAAGTTAAATAAGCTCAATGTGAAACTCTATGGTTGTCTTTTAGCCTAAATAAATTAGGGAATAATTGATTAGTTGAAATTTATTTAATTTTATATATAAAAAAATAAAATTAAAAATTATTATAAAAAAAGTCAAAAAGTTTGAAAGCAAATAAGCTAAAAGTTGGGATTGAAAATTAAAATTTTTTAATTTTTTAAATTTTAATCTAAAAAATTAAAAAATTAAATTAAAAAATTAATTTTAAATTGGCTTAAAACGGCAATAAAAGGCTATGACGGCAATAAAAGGCTATGCATGTGCAATTGCACTTTTACATAACACAAAAAAAAAAAAAAAAAAAGAAAAGAAAAGTGAAGTGAAATGCTAATAATTACAATTAATTAGCAAGTGGTTATCATTAACTAGTGCAGTGGTTTGAGATTGGGATCCATAATTCTTGCAGGCTGCAGCTGACAGGGTGAACTATGACGTAAGGAGGGAACGGAGGATCTTTCTAGCAAGGGAGGATTCTATGCGAGACTTTACGTCTAACCTTTTTTCTGCACCAGCAAAGGATTAATGCTGTCCGGTTAGAGGTTCGACCGAAAAACGCTTCAACCATCAAGTTAGTTAATGTTTAAAATTTTATATAACAATTAACTTGGTTGATGTAATATGTATTTTATGACATATTTAAGAACTATCATATCTTTTTACTCAATTAATAATTATAATTTATTTATTAGTCTTTTTTTAAAAAAAATTCACTTTACAAACCCATTTACCCAAACACCAATTGCAACTAAATACACCATTATTACTCAGAAAGCAGATTTTGAACTTACTAAAAACGTATTTT
>JAOTRH010070706.1:0-17893 GCA_034768845.1 Heliamphora exappendiculata | reverse complement strand
CCCCCCGCCCAAAAAAAATCTAAAAGCTCCATTTCCTCAACATCCTGTTACTCTCGCTCAAAATCCCCTAAAACACCTACCCTAATGCCATCTCCTAGAAATCTCCTACAATTTCTTTGCCAAGAACCACAATTAACCCCAAAACAATTGTCCCAACAAAAACAAATAAAGGCAAGCATAAGTCACATAAAGGGCATTCTCATCATCGGTCATCAATTTCCATTTACCACCTCCTGCTTTTTCAGTAATAGCAATAACAACAGCTAATTTGATGGTAGGATGCCTCTCAAATGCCTCCCTAAACTCTTTCACAAAAATAAAGAAAGGGCTAATAGATTTTTTCTTCCCACATGGCCCCTTCAAGTTCTTTATCCAATTCTTTCCATTATAGCTAATTGATCGAACTGCATAGAAGATCTAAGCCATTTTCCTTTCTCCATCATTCCCCAAAAGCCACCTAACCTAGATAACAATGTAGAGTGATGAAGCTTTAAATCTGGTCGCCTACCTAAATAATTAACTTGTTGAACTGCTTGTGCACCCATCCACAAGCGTGGCCCACCCTTAATATACATATACATCCCTATTTTGGATTTCAAAACAAAACAAAATTATATCTGCAAAGTCTTGTACATCACAAACGTTCTGTGAGATAGCCCTCCACTCCTCTATCACATGAATAGCATGCAAATCTTTTCACGTTCACAATTGTAACTAAAATTGCTTTGTTCGTCCCCACCACGAAAACTCAAATCATCTTTTACAACGCCACCTCCAGCCACATATTTGTCCATAACCAAGCTTTATGAGATCTTCGGATAGCTTACAAACGCCCCTAATAAATAATCTAATCAATCCATTCTATTACCACCATTGCCTCCTTAATCGGCACTTACATCTCCCCTAAGCAACCCTGTAAACACCATCAATCTTATCTTTATCAAAGAAAGCAATCAACCTATAAACATCATCTAAAAAGCTCCATCACTTAATCCTTCCTACCATTACCATCGTCCTTACCCCAAAGAGAACACTTTGGAACCTTGTCTTATGCAGCAAGGGAATAGATTGGAATATCTTTACCTAATAGCTACCATGATGAACTCTTAACATCGTCCAACACATGCGTACCCATTGCCAAACTTATACATCGAAAATAGGAAAATGTTAATTTTCCCAATTGTTTCACTTTTCATAAAGCAAACCTTCAAAACCACCAATCTCCCCAAAAAAGAAAAAGAAAATTCTAAAATCTCTAATGTTCCAGCATCCTACAATTCCTTAACAAAATCTCATAAAGCCCCAAAGCTATAGCCATCTCTTAGAAATCTCCACAAATTTCTTTCCCCAACAACCATAAACAACCAAAAAACAACCGTTTGGAAAAAAACCTATAAAGACAAGCCTAAGTCACCTAAAGTGCTTTAACGCCATCAGCTATCAATTTCAACTAATCACCTCCTATTTTTCCAATATCAAACAATTACAGTAGTTGATTTGTGTAGGCATAGAGTTTGGGCGTGGGCCGGAGTAGTGAGGTTTGGGAAGATAGAGTGCACCACTGTTGCTCGAGGACGCTGGAGGTGGAAGAGATGAGAGCTTATGGTAGCCTTAAAGAGAGAGAATGTGACAGTGGAGAGCAACCAAAGGTATGGAGAGGTTGTATCTTGCAAAGAGAGAGCAAGGTTGAAGGTAGAATGGTTGGAGATGATGCGTTCTGGAGAACTGGAGTGTACCCATTTATAAACAATGTGAAAGGGACACCGACATCATCAAGATCACTAAGGACGACGGGTGTCCCCATCCGAAATTGGTTGTGTAGATATGATCTTCTCGCTCTAGTGGTCCATATGATATGCTGAGGTAAGTATCATACAGTGTATCATACAGTTTGCAAGTTTGGTCATCTAGATGCTAGCTCCTAAGCCTAAAGGAGCTCTGTGTCTTGATCAGGCATCTCTCTAACTATGACCGGTCAGGGGAAGTTGCTTGGAGGCCACTCTATTGACAAACTCTAGAGCTTTAGCCTCCAAACCACGTGCCTCCTTTGTTCCCGAGTGAAGAGGTGCCTATCCCCTATTCCCAACCTAGGAACAAGTTGACATTGGAGATGGCGTGGGCTGTGGACCTGCACACTTACCCAAAGGCGAAAAGACTAGCTCGACGGCCTGCATGGAGATTGTACCAACGCCCTACTTGCCTGGTGGCAAGGTTGACTAGATAACCACAATCTGATATAGAAGATTCATCCAAACCCCTCTTTTCTATCGTTACGCCTGTTTATAAGGCCTCAAGCTCCTGCTCTGGGCTTTTGCTTCATTTTCTTCCTCCCCATTTTTGTCATGATTCCTAGCTCAAAGAAAAGTGATGATGCGAAGAAGCGACGTTGTTATTGTTATATCACTCAAAACCTTTCCCCCACCTATAGGTCTTAAAAAGAACTATGACTTAGGAATGGAACCTGACTATGCATTCTTCTGTTTTCCTTTCTTTGAAGCTCGCGCTTTTTGCTCGTCTTTGTTCTTTAACTTTGATTTTCTTAAACTCCTCTTTGAACTCTTCCACGAAAATAAATAAAGTGCTAAAAGATTTGTTCTTCCCCCATAGCCCATTCAAGTTCTTACTCCTCTTCTTTCAATCATGATTAATCGTTTGAAGACATATAAGTTCCCATAAAGAGAAACATTAAATAAAATACCCTTATTTCTACCACCATCATCATTATCATATTTGTGTTAACTAACTTTCTAACATTAATTACTTCCAACACATTATATTGCAAGGAAAAAGCATCACCAAGATGATTAAATGCAAAAGTAATTATTTGATATCCTGTTTGATGGAGATTCAACCACCATAAATGAATTATGAACTCAAAACTCCTCCATAACAAAAATTCATACTCTTGTATCTCCATTATTCGCTATTAACTATGAGTCCTCTAGGCCAGAGACATCATCAAAATCCTCCCTTATATGCAAATATACCCCATCCACACCATCCTCTACCACATCATTTCAAAGAAAAGTCTAATCAAGCCTTGCAGCGCAAAAATTACCATCACCTGGTTGCTCCTAAGAAGTTATCTTAGCAAAAGTCCTTGACCAACACATTGATCTACGGGCTTGTTCAGCCCATATTCTTAAAAAGGCATCAGAATTAAAACCTCTTCCCTATCCTCAAAATATCTAGAATCCTTACTAACAAAAACCCGATTCCATCTCTTGCCGACCTTAGCCAAAACCTTTTCGCCCGAGTCCCAAATTGAGTGAACTTAGTTGGGTTTGTTAGAAGCATTTAAAACTAGAACCCAACTCATATACTGATCCAATGTGATGAAACCCTAAATCAAGTTGCTTATCCAAACAATTAACCCGTTGAACTCCTTGTACACCCATCCCCATGTCTAGCCCCTCCTTACTAAACACCTATTCACTGCTTTCGACTTCAAAACAAAAATCATATCTTGAAAGTATTGTACATCACAAATGGTGCATGAGATAGCCCTTCGCTTTCCATCACATGAATACCATGAAAATTCTTTTACGTTCACCATTGCAACTGAAATTGCTTTTGTTGTCCCTATGAGGCAAAATTAAATAATCGTCAACAACACCAACTCCAACCACCGATTTTTCCAAACCCAACGCTTTATGACACATCTAGTTAGCTTCCAAATGCCCACAATAGAAAATCTAATCGATCCATTCCATTACCCACATTGCCTCCTTAATCGGCACGTGTATCTCCCTAGGCAACCGTGCAAACACCAGCTTAAAAACTCCATCACTCTATCTTCGCCATAGAAAGTCAATAGCATGCAAATATCATCTCAAAAGCTCCATCAATGAATCTTTAGTAACATTACCATTACTCTTACTCTAAAAAGAAAGCTACCGCATCATTTCCAAAAGAAGAAGTCTCCTCAACCCTAGCAGCACAAAGATTACCATTTTCTAGTTGCACCTGAGAGGATATCTTACGCAGAAGACCTTGATCTGCACACTGATCTACATGATTGTTCAGCCCATCCTCCTAGAAAAGGGACCATCATTAAAATCCTTAATCTCTATCCTTAGAATAACAAGAATCTTCACAAACAAAAAAAAACTATTTTGGCACTTATCGACCTTAGTCAAAACATTTTCGCCCGAGGACCAAAATGAGTAAAGTTATAGCTTGGTTCGTAAGTGGCCTTAAAATCGAAAAATAAAGCTAGACACTTAACCTAGCGTGATGAAGCCTTAAATTAGGTTGCCTACCCAAATAATTGACCTGTTGAACTGCTAGTGCACCTATCCCCACGTATGGCCCTTCGTTACTATGCACCTATCCCCTTCATTGGACTTCAAAACACAAATCACATCCTGAAAGTACTGTACGTCACAAATTTTGCTTGGCATACCCCTCTGATCCTCCATCACATGAATATAATACAAAAATTGCTTTTGATGCCCACACCAGTCAAACTCAAATCATTATTCACACCACCGGCCGGCCAACTATTTGTTCAAACCCACCGCTTTATGAGATCTCTAGTTAGCTTTCAAACGCCCACCAATAGATAATCTAATCGATCCATTCTTTTAGCACCTTTGCTTCCTTAACCGGCACTTGCATCTCGCCTAAACAACCCTACAAACACCACATCAAAAACATCATCACACTATCTCCACCAAAGAAAGTCATCAACCAGCAAACATCATCTCAAAAGCTCCATGACTTGATCTTTAGAGCCATTACGATCATTTTACCCTGAAGAGAAAACTTTGGAACAGCCACCTTATGCAAGGGCTAAGATTGGAATAGAAATGCCCAACAACCACCATGAGGAACTCCAACATCGTCGCGACACATGCATGCCCAATGCCACACTTAAAAAGTAATTTTTAAGTGTGGCATTTAAAAAAATTAATTTTTTGTTGGTCCCTTATCGAAAAATTGAAAATTACTAAGTTTCTCAATCCTTTCCATAAAGCAAATCTTCACAACAACAAATCAATGACAAAAAAATTAAAAGCTCAAATGCTCCAGCATCTTGCAACTCCCTCTTAAAATCCCATAAAACCCTACCTTGACACCATCTCTTAAAAATCTCTAGATATTTCTTTCCCAACAACCACAAACAACCCAAAAAACCACGTTCTAACAAAAACATATAAGGCAAGCCTAAGTCGCATAAAGTGCTTTTCATCATCAATCAATGATTTCCATTTATCACCTCCGGCTTTTCTAATAATAACAATAACAGTAACTGATTTGATGTTATGATGCTTCTTAAGTTCCTACCAGAACTCTTCCACGAAAGTAAAGAGCTAAAAGATAATTAATCGATTGAAGACGTATAAGTTCTCTGACCTTCATAGAAGATGTAAGTCATTTTCCTTTCTTCAACATATCCTAAAAAATCTTAGTCCCTACATTCAACATATTAACTAATCAAAATGGGAAACATGCTCAATATCATTTGATTGAATAGTTAACCCAGCCATTTGTTGTTTGAAGAAACCCTCCCACTTTAATTGGTATTTTTCACAAAGAGCAGACATGAAATAACAAATCTAATTTTTCATTTCCGAAGCCATTGCCATTATCAGATTCCAGTACACAAGTTGTCTAACATTAATGACTTCCCACGCATTACAACCCAAGGAGGAAGCATAGGCAACATGATTAGATTCAAAGTGATTTTTTCCCTAACCCTTCTATGGAGACCCATTAGGACTCATTGAGGTCAAAATCATCACCAGAATCCTTTCTAATATGCAAATATACCCTATCCACACCAGCCACTAACGCAATATTATTTCCTCACACAAAGAAATCTCCTCAACCCTTGCAGCAAAAAGATTACCGTTATCTGGTTACACCTAAGAAGATAACTTAAGCAGAAGACCTTGATCTGTGCATTGATCCACAGGCTTGTTCAGCCCATCCTCCCAAAAAAGGGACCATCATTAAAACCTTCTTTCCCTATTCTTAGAATACCTAGTATCCTTACTAATAAAAAACCATTTTGTCTCTTATCAACCTAGTGTGATGAAGCCCTAAATCAGATCACCTACCGAAACAATTGACCAGTTGAACTGCATGTGCACCCATCTCCATCCAGGGCCCTTCCTTAATATACACCTATCCCCTTCTTTGGACTTCAAAACACATCATATTTTGAAAGTATTGTACATCACAAATGTTGCATGAAAGAGGCCTCTGCTCCTCCATCACATGAATACCATGCAAATCCTTTCACGTTCACCATTGCAATTGAAACATCTTTTATCGTCACCACCGGGCAAACTTAAATCATCTTCTACAACACCATCTTCAGCTACCGATTTGGCCAAACCCAACAACTTATGAGACTTTTGGTTAGCTTCCAATCGCCCCTAATAGAAAATCTTATCGATCCATTCTATTACCCCCATTGCGTCCTCAATCGACACTTGTATCTCCCTAAGTAACCATGCAAACACCAGCTCAAAAACTCCATCACTATGCCTTCACCAGAGAAATTCATGAGCCTGAAAACATCCTCTCAAAAGCTACATCACTTAATCTTTAGCACCATTACCATCACTTACCTTAAGAGTAAACTATGGAAGCTCCGCCTTATGCACAAATACTTAGACTGGAACACCTTCACAACCACAAATCACCACAAACCCCACCCTACAAGTAAAAAAAAAATCTAGAAGCTCAAATGCTCTAGCATCTTGCTACTCCCTCTCAAAATCCATAAGACCCCTACCTTGATGCTATCTCATAGAAATCTCTTGCAATTTCTTTGCCAAGAACCGCAAACAACCCAAAAACAACCTTGCTAACAAAAACATATAAAGACAAGCCTAAGTCGCATAAAGTGCTCTATCATCATCGATTTTCAATTCTCACCTCCTGCTTTTCCAACGGCAATAACAGTAATTGATTTTATGCCATAATTCTTCTCAAATTCCCAGCTCTTCCATGAAAATAGAGAATGGGCCAAAAGATTTCTTGTTCCCACGAAGTCCCTTAAAAAATTCTTACCCCTCTTCTTTCAATCATAGTAAATCGATTGAACACGTAAAAGTTTCCTGATCTTCATAAAAGATGTAAGCCATTTTCCTTTCTCCAACATATCTTCAAAAGCCTTAGTACCAACATTCAACATTTCAACTTACAAAATTTCTTCCCTCATCACAACTGAATAAGAAAGTAGTGACCCATTGTCATCCACATTAAAAGAAACATTAAACAAAATACTTTTATTTCCTAGACCATCAGCATTATGGTATTCTAGTTCGATAAGTTTCTAACATTAATTACTTCCCATGCATTACATCGCAAGGAGGAAGCATCGTCAAACTAATTAGATCTAATAGCAATTATTCCCTATCCTCTTCTAGGGAAACCCAACCACCATAAATGAATTATGAACTCTAAAGTCTCTCATAATAAAACCCCATTCTCACCATTATCCGGTCTAACAAATTAGGACTCCTCTAGGTTAGAATCATCACCAGAATCCTCGCTAATATGTAAACATACCCCATCCACACGAGACACTGCCACATCATGTCCCAAAAAAAAAGTCTCATCAACCCTTGCAGCAAAAAAATACCATTATCCGATTCCTTCTAAGTAGATATCTTAGGCACTACATGCTTGTTCAGCCCATCCTCTCAAAAAGGGACCAACATTAAAACCTCCTTCCCTATCCTTCGCAAACCTAGAATCCTTACAAATAAAGACTTCTTTGCAGTGCTTTTAGTTCTTGACTGGAAGACTCGCGGTAGCATTCGTGGTAGTGTGTGGTTGCTGCTATTGTATGGGTTGAGTTTATATTGATCAGGTGGTAATCCACCCCATTCTATGTCTAGTCAACCTTAGCCAAAACGTTTTCACTTGAGGCCCAAATCAAGTGAACCTAGGTTGGTTTATCAGTGTGCCTTAAAACTAAAACCCACCACATACTAAGCCAATACGATGAAACCATAAACCAGGTCATTTGCACAAGCAATTGAACTGCTTGTGCACCCATCCCCAAGCATGGCGCTTCCTTGGTATACACCTATCCCCTTCTTTGGACTTCAAAACACAAATCATATATTGGAAGTACTGTACATCACAAATGTTGCCTAATATAGCCCTTCGCTCTCCATAACATGAATATCATACAAGCCCATTCACGTTCATTAATGGAACAGAATTTTCTTTTGCCGTCCCCATTAGTAAAACTCAAATCATCGTCTACAACACCATGCCCAACCACCTATTTGTCCAAACCTAACCCTTTATCAGATCTTCGGTTGGATTACAAACGCCCCTAATAGAAAATCAGATCGATCCATTCTATTACGTCTTAAATCGGCACTTGTATCTCTCCTAAACAACCCGGAAACCACTAGCTCAAAAACCCCATCACTCATTTTTCATCAGAAAAAGCTATCAACCTACAAACATCATTCCAAAAGCTCCATCACATAATCTTTAGCACCATTACCACTAGTGTCGCCCAAAAGAGAAAACTTCAGCACCTCTGCCTTATCCAGCAACGGCTTAAACTAGAACACCTTTGCCCAATAGCCACCATGAGGTACTCCAACATCGTCCCAACACATTGTTACTCATAACCACACTTAAGACACCAGAAATAAAAAAATGCTAACTTTCTCACCATTCAACGAATCAAATTACTTAGCCATTGATCAAATTTCTTCCCTCGTCACAATTGAATAAAAAAGTATCGCAACTACTCGAAGAAATATCAAAACTTACTGAAATCATAGCCATTGTCATATTTCAGATCACCAATTCTCTAACATTAAGGACTTCCAACACATTACAACGAAAGGAGGAAGAATCGTCACGATGATTAGATCCAAAGGTGATTATTTCCTTATCCTCTTCTGTGGAGACCCAACCACTGTTGAATTGTCCCACATCTCCCAGTTTGATCCCCCTCTGTGGATTTATAAGACTCAATTTCTCATTTCCTTAGCACCTGGGTTTTAAGGAGTTATGTGGGCTAGATTTTTTAACTTGGTATCAGAGCTGGGTTGCTCGCTTTCTAGCGTGCTGAGTATTCGGCTGTTGTGGTCTAGAGGATGTGTTGGATTGTCCCACATTGCCTAGTTTGAGCCCCCTCTGTGGATTTGTAAGGCTTAATTTCTCATTTCCTTAACACTTGGATTTTAAGGAGTTGTGTGGGCTGCGGTTTTCAACTACCACTATACATGAATTATGAACTCTACACTCCTCCATAACAAACACTCATACTCTCTATTATCTGCTCCAACCAACTAGGACTCCTCAGGGTTAGAATCATCACCAAAATCCTCTCTAATATGCAAAAATATCCCATCCACAGCAACAGCTACCGCAACATCATTTCCACCACACAAAAAAAAGTTTACTCAACCCTTGTTGCAGAAAGATTACCATTATCTAGTTGCACCTACGAAGATATGTTAAGTACAATACCTTGATTAGCACACTGATCTACATGGTTGTTCAATCCATCCTCCCAAAAAAGGGACCATCATTAAAACCTTATTCCCTTTCCTTAGAATAGCAAGAATCCTCACACAAAACAAAACAAAACAAGAAAACCCATTCGGTCACTTATCGACCTTAGTCCAAACCTTTTCACCCAAGAACAAATTGAATGAAGTTACTTTGGTTTGTATGTGGCCTTAAAATTAATAACCAACCCAGATACTGTTGTCCTAGTGTGATGAAGCCTTAAATCAAGTTGCCTATCGAAACAGTTGGCTTGTTGGACTGCTTGTGCACCCATTCCCATGCTAGAACTTTCGTTATTATATGCTTGTTGGACTGCTTGTGCACCCATTCCCATGCTTGAACTTTCGTTATTATATGCTTATCCCCTTTTTTTGAACTTCAAAAAACAAATCACATATTGAAAGTAATGTATGTTACAAATGATGTTTGAGTTAGCCCTTTGGTCCTCCAACACATGAACACCATGGAAATCCTTTCACGTTCACCATTGAAACCAAAAATGCTTTTGTTATCCCCACCAAGTAAACTGAAATCATCAACACCACCACCTAATCGATCCATTTTATTACCATTTTTACATGCTTAATCAGCAATTATATCTTCCCCTAAACAACCCAACAAACACCAACTCAAAAACTTCATCATTCTATCTTCACCAGAAAAAGTCATCAGCTTGCAAACATCATGTCAAAACCTCCATTACTTAATCTTTAGCGCCATTACCTAAAACACTTACCCTGATGCCATCTAGAAATCTCTTGCAATTTCTTTCCCAAGAACCACAATCAACCCAAAAACTATTATCCGGACAAAAATAGATAAAGACAAGCGTAAGTAGCGTAAAGTGCTTTCTCATCTTCGGTTATCGATTTCCATTTACCACCTCCATCTTTTCAAATAATAGCAATAACAACAGTTAATTTGATGGTAGGATGCTTCTTAAATGCCTCCATGAACTCTTCCACAAAAAAAAAGAAAGGGCTAATATTTTTTTTTTCCAAACATAGCCCCTTCAAGTTCTTACTCCAATTCATTCAATTATAGCTAATCGATCGAAGAAGTATAAGTTCCATGACCTTCTGAGAATATGTAAGCCATTTTTCCTTCTCCAACATATATCCTCAAGTGATGAATCTTTAAATCACATAACCCGGATACCGACCTAAAGTGATGAATCTTTAAATCAAGTCACCTACCTAAGTAATTGACCCATTGAACTGTTTGTGCACCCATCCCCATGCGTGGCGCTTTCTTACTATACATATATCCCCAATTCTGGACTTCAAAACAAATCATATCTTCGAAGTACTGTACATCACAAATGTTGCGTGAGATAGCCCTCCACTCCTCTATCACATGAATACCATGCAAATCCTTTCACGTTCACCAATGTAACTAAAATTGATTTGGTCATCCCCACCACAAAAACTCAAATCATCTTCTACAACACCACCTCTAGCCACATATTTGTCCGAACACAATGCTTTATGAGATCTCCGGTTAGCTTTCAAACTCCCCTAATAAATAATCTAATCGATCCATTCTATTACTATCATTGCCTCCTTAATCGGCACTTGCATCTCCCCTAAGCAACCTTGCAAACACCAACTCAAAAACTCCCATCACTCTTATGTTTATCAAAGAAAGCCATTATCCTACAAAGATCATCTCAAAAGCTCCATCACTTAATCTTTACTACCATTACCATCATTCTTACCCTAAAGAGAGCACTTTGGAACCTCTCCTTATGCAGCAAGGGAATAGACTGGAATACCTTTACCCAATAGCTACCATGAAGAAATCTTAGCATCGCCAAACACATGCCTACCCATCGCCAAACTTATACATCAAAAATAAAAAAAATATTAATTTTCTCAATTATTTTCACTTTTTATAAAGCAAACCCTCACAACCACAAATCACCTCCCCCACAAAAGAAAAACAAAATTCCAAAAGCTCCAATGCTCCAACATCGTTAACTCCGTGTCAAAATCTCATAAAGCCCCTACCCTATTGCCATCTCTTAGAAATCTCCACAAATCTCTCTCCCTAACAACCTTAAACAACCAAAAAACACCGGTTCTGACAAAAACATATAAAGACAAGCCTAAAAGTCGCCTAAAGTGCTTTCTCGTCATCAGCTATCGATTTCAATTAATCACCTCCTATTTTTCCAATAACAACAATAACAAAAGTTGATTTGATGCTATGATGCTTCTTGATCTCCTTGAACTCTTCCACAAATATAAAGGGCAAAAAGATTTGTTCTTCCAACATAGCCCCTTCAAGTTCTTACTCCTCTTCTTTCACTCATGGTTAATCATTTGAAGATATATAAGTTCCCAATAAGAGAAACATTAAACAAAACACCTTTATTTCCAAGACCATTGCCATTATCAGATTCGTGTTCACTAACTTTCTAACCTTAATGACTTTCCACGCATTACATTGCAAGGAGGAAGCATCGCCAAGATGATTAAATCCAAAAGTGATTATTTGATATCCTCTTTGATGGAAATTCAACCACCATAAATGAAGTATGAACTCTAAACTCCTCCATAACAAAAATCCATACTCTCCAATCTCCATTATCCGCTCTTACCAGCTAGGACTCTTTAAGGTCAAAATCATCACCAAAATCCTCCCTAATACGCAAATTTACCCCATCCACACCGGCCTCTACCACATCATTCAAAGAAAAGTCTCCTCAAGCCTTGCAGCCCAAAAATTACCATCACCTAGTTGCTCCTAAGAAGTTATCTTAAGTAGAAGTCCTTGACCAACGCATTGATCTACGAATATATAGATGCTCTTCCCTACTCTCGAAATATATAGAAGCTCTTCCTTAAAAAGGAATCATCATTAAAACCTCTTCCCTATCCTCGAAATATCTAGAAGCCTAACTAAAAAAAAAAAAACCATTTCGTCTCTTGCCAACCTTAGACAAAACCTTTTCGCCCGAATCCCAAATTAAGTGAACCTAGTTTGGTTTATCATCAACATTTAAAACTAAAACCCAACCCATTTACTGACCCAGTGTGATGAAGCCCTAAATCAAGTTGCCTACCCAAACAATTGACCCGTTGAATTGCTTGTGCACCCATCCCCAAGTCTCGCCCCTCCTCACTATACACCTATTCACGGCTTTCGACTTCAAAACACAAAATCATATCTTGAAAGTATTATACATCACAAGTGTTGCCTGCGATAGCCCCCCGCTCTCCATCACATGAATACCATGAAAATCCTTTTGCCTTCACCATTGCAACTGAAATTGCTTTTTTTGCCCCTACAAGGCAAACTTAAATAATTGCCAATAACACCATCTCTAGCCACCAATTTTTCCAAGCCCAACGCTTTATTAGATATCCAGTTAACTTCTTGTTGAGGGTTATTTATGTAATCTTACAATATTTGGTTTAATATAAATAGTTAGAGGAGCTAACCCTAAAGGTTAAGCTCTCTCATTCTTCTAATATGTTACATTAAATTGTTATCAGAGCTAAAATTCCTGAGATTAAAAAAAACAGAGAAAAAAAAAACAAAACCTAACCCTAACCCTATAGCCGCCACCACAGCTGCCGACGCCGTCATCCACCACAGCCGCCAACGCTGGCGTCGTCTACCACAGTCACCATCGCCATCGCCATCGCGACTCATCGCCTCGCAACTCATTGCATCGCGACTCCACAGTAGCCGACACCACTCATCCACTACAGTTTCACCACTTCCATCCACTCCGGTCACCGACATCCACCACAGTCGCCGGAGCCGTAGTCGTCCATCACAACTCATTCTCAACACAGTCGCGACTCAATTTGTATGGATCTGGGAGGGTTTCCTGCCACAGTCGCCGCAGTCCTTGTATTTGAGGATTAACTTATTTGCTTCTTTGGTATGAACAGTTTGTACGGATCTACAAGGGTTTCCAGCCACAGTCACCGCTGTCCTTGTGTTTAAGGATGAACTTGTTCTGCGTTTGAGGGTTTCCTCTTTATGAATTGTGATTTTTTGTTTCTTTGTGCAAAATAATTGTTCAGTGTTTCGTTATGGATTCCAAATCATCTATTCATCAGTTTACAATTCCATAACTCACTACTCGTAAGTTGAATGGAGTTAATTATTTACATTGGCCCAAAGTCATTAAATTTGCCTTAACTGGTAAAAATAAACAAAACCACTTGACTATGTCCGGTCCATTTGATGATAAGAGGAAGCCTGAATGGGAACAAGAGGATGCTCAGATTGTTACACTGTTATGGAATTCTATGGAGTCACATATTACTGATGTGTACTCATCTTGACACTTGCAAGGAAATTTAGGAGTACATTCAAATGTTATATTCCAGTAATCTTATTCGTGTGTATGATATTTCAATTAAATACTTTCAATTGCAACAGGATGATAAGTCTGTTACAGATTATTTTGCAGCACTTAAGCGACTTCATGAAGAATTAAATGTGGTTCTTTCCATCACAAATGATATTCGCAAAACGTAACAGCAACGAGAACAGATGGTTGTGATGAGGTTTTTGGCTGGATTACGGCTTAAATTTGAGCTCGTTCGCTCTCAAAATTTTGGCAAGGGCTGAGCTTCCTTCTTCTGCCGAGGTATATTCTCGAATCTTGCGCGCTACTTCTCGGAACAGTTCTCAGGGCTCTAATAGTTCTTCTCGGGACAATTCTGATCGTTCAGCTCCAGTTACACAGCACCAAGGTGATCACTTTAGTAGTCATGGCCGAGGCAGTGGTGGTTCTCGAGGTAGTTGCATCGGTAGTTCTCATGGTGGTCGTAGTGGTCGAGGTCCACCTCGTCAGTGTTCCAATTGTGGCTTATAGAATCATACCCAAGAGACATGTTGGGATCTTGTTGGAAAACCTTCTCGATTTGCTAATGATGTGACGTTCGACAATGTTCACCCTTTCTCCTCTACTCCGGTTGAGGAAAAGAATATCACTGTTTCCGAGGAAGAGTTTCTTCAGTATCAGGCGACTTTGCAAACATCTTTCCTAGTTGCATCTCTAATACAGAAAGGTACCCCTACTGCTTGTCTTTCATCTTCTTCTCCATCTCACCCATGGGTCATTGATTCTGATGCCACTGATCATATGTTAGATATATCTCATATTTTTTCTCATCTCTAGTCTTCATCTTTCTTATCCCGTGTTACTTTAGCAGATGGTTCTACCAGTTCTGTTGAAGGCATAGGCACCATTCAACTTACGCCTTCGCTTTCTCTGTCTGCTGTCTTATATATCCCTTGTTTTCCTTTTAATTTGATGTCTGAGTCAACTTGCCAAAAATCTTAATTGTTCTATTTTTTTCTTTCCTGATTTTGTTGTCATTCAAGATTTGGTGACAAGGAAGACGATTGGCGAAGGACGTGAGTCAGGTGGTCTCTATTATTTGGACACCAAGGCATCATCCGTAGTTTCTCCCTCTGCATGTCCTGCTATTGCTTCTCCGCTTTAGATTCATTGTTTTCTTGGTCATCCATCATTAAACAACTTAAAACTTTTAGTTCCTAGTTTACGTTCTATTTCAGTTGTAGATTGTGAGTCGTGTCAATTGGGAAAGCATCGTGTTCTTTTTGCTTCCCGGGTTAATAAACGAGAATTGAGTCCTTTCATGTTAGTTCATTCAGATATTTTGGGTCCTTGTCGTGCCACTTCTAAGTTGGGATTTCGATATTTTGTTACTTTTGTGGATGATTGTACTCGAGTTACCTGGCTTTATTTAATGAAAGATCGTTCAGAATTATTTTCTATCTTTTGTACGTTTTGTGCTTAAAGTCAAACTCAATTTAATACTAAAGTTCGCATCTTGCGCAGTAATAATACTAGAGAATATTTTTCTCATTCCTTTAGTAACTTCATGACTCAATCTGGCATCGTTCATCAATCCTCTAGCTCTTATACTCCACAACAAAATGGAGTGGCTGAGCACAAAAATCGACATTTGATTGAAGTTGCACGGATCCTCTTAATTCAAATGAATGTTCCCAAATCTTTTTGGAGTGATGCTGTTTTGACCGCTTGTTACTTAATTAATCGTATGCCGTCATCCGTGCTTAAGGGACAAACTCCTCACTCTATTCTCTTTTCCCATGATCCGTTGTTTGTTTTACCTCCCCCGCATCTTTGGTCGTGTTTGTTTCGTCCATCAACTTGCTCCAGGTAGTGACAAGTTTGATCTTCGAGCTCTTAAATATATTTTCTTAGGCTACTCTCGTACTCCGAAAGATTATCGGTATTATAACCCTGGTCTTCATAAGTTTTTTGTCTGACGTGATGTGACTTTCTTTGAGTCGATCCCATATTATTCTGAGCGACAATCTGCGGATGGTCTGGTCTGTGATCTTCCTCTTCCCGTCCCTAGTCCTCTTTCCCTTAGTCCATCATTATCATCCAGTATTGCTATTGAACGTTAAAGTCATCCTGACTAGCAGGTTTACACTCGTCGCACTCATGTCAAGTCGACCCCACCTGTCTCTACTACTTGCTCAATGGTCTTCCCGCCACCAAATCACCCTCCACCCCTTTCTCCACCTTCTACGGTTGATCTTCCAATTGCTGTTCGCAAGGGTAAGCGATCTTGAACTTCACATCCTATTTCTAATTTTCTTTCTTATGATCGTATATCCCCTTCCTATCACTCATTTGTTGCTGCATTGTTGTATGTTCCTCTTCTTAAGTCTGATACAGATGCTCTATCCCATTCTAGTTGAAAGAATGCAATGGAAGTAGAAAAACTTACCTTAAAGAAAAATGATACATGGGATTTAATGCCTTTTCCTTCGGGCAAATCAGTAGTCGGCTGTAGATGGATCTTTGCTAGTAAAGTTCATTCTGATGGTACTGTTGAAAAACTAAAGGCTTGCCTTATGGCAAAGGAATATACACAAGTGTATGGCATTGATTACTCTGAAACATTCTCACCAATGGCAAAGATTTATTTTGTTCGTCTGTTCATCTCACATGCCGCCACGTTTGAATGGCCATTACATTAGCTCAATGTGAAGAATGCCTTCTTACACTGTGATTTCCAAGAGGAGGACTATATGGCGCAATCCCCAGGTTTTGTTGCTCAGGGGGAGTCCGGTTTGGTTTGTCATTTGAAGAAGTCATTATATGGGCTCAAACAATCTACCGTGCTTGGGTTGGTAGGTTTACCGATATTGTGACTAGTTTTGGTCTTCAAAGATGTGGCGAAGATCACTCTATTTTCTATCGGCATACTGGAGCGCGCAAGATACTACTAATTGTTTATGTGGATGACATTTTGATCACTGGTGATGACTATAATGGTATTGAGGATTTGAAATCGTTTCTCCAAGCCAAGTTTCACACTAGAGATATGGGAAGTTTAAAATATTTTTTGGGAATTGAAATGGCTGGATCACACCAGGGCGTCTTCTTGTCTCAAAGAAAATATGTTCTTGATTTATTAAGTGAAACAGGAATGTTAGGGTCCAAACCTATTGACACACCTATGGACCCCAACACAAAATTAGTTGCAGATCAAGGTGAGTTGTTCGTAGATCCAAAACAATATCGATGATTGGTTGGAAAGTTAAATTATTTGACCGTTACCAGACTAAACATTTCTTTTGCAGTCAGTGTTGTCAGTCAATTTTTAGATGCTCCACGGAATTGTCATTGGGCTATTGTACGTATTCTAAGATATCTTAAAAGTGCACCAGGTCGTGGTTTATTATATCAGAATTATGGCCATACTCGAATCGAGGGTTATACAGATGCAGATTAGGCTGGATCTCCAACTGATAGAAGGTCAACTATTGATTATTGTGTATTTGTTGGAGGTAATTTGGTCTCATGAAAAAGCAAGAAACAGACTGTTGTTGCTCGATCTAGTGCTGAGTCCGAATATCGAGCTATGGCCCATACCACTTGTGAGTTCATTTGGTTGAAACATATGCCAGAGGAACTTAGATTTCAACATTCTCATTCTATGAATTTCTTATGTGATAACCAAGCAGCAGTTCACATCGCATCCAATCCAGTATTCCATGAGAGAACAAAACATATTGAAGTCGATTGTCACTTTATTCGAGAAAAACTATTACAAAATGTCATTCGCACCAGTTATGTGAAGTCAGTGGATCAGTTAGCAGATTTATTCACCAAATCTTTGTGTGGTTCACAAGTGAAATATATTTGTGCCAAGCTTGGTACCCATGATATATATGTACCACCTTGAGGGGGAATGTTGAGGGTTATTTATGTAATCTTACAATATTTGGTTTAATATAAATAATTAGAGGAGCTAACCCTTAAGGTTAAGCTCTCACATTCTTCTAATATGTTACATTAACACTTCCAAATGCCCAGAATAGAAAATCTAATTGATCCACTCCATTACCCACA
>JAOTRH010070695.1:0-17894 GCA_034768845.1 Heliamphora exappendiculata | reverse complement strand
AAAAGTATTTAATAAACTGCTGCAGTATAAAAATTTTAACTGTGAAATTTTATGCACAGAAGAAAAAAAATAATTAAATAAACAATTACAAAGCAGTGGAATTTTTGCCCTTTCAGTTCCCATTTTTTCCTTTCAGCTCCTATCTCTCTCGCTCTCTATTTGCTGTGTTTTGCCTCATGAAACGCTCATGAGTTCTTTATATATATATATATATATATATTATTAAAATGACATAGATCTCACACCCTACCCTTCGGTTGATCCGTAAATGTAATGCCCTAATTCCGTAACAATATAAATTCGTGTGATTTTATGAATTTATATGATATGTGAAAATGGTGGATGTTGGGTTGGGGGCTTTTGTGTAAAACTAGTAAATTGTTGGAGGTGAATCATATAAAATGTTAACTTTGGGGTTTTTGAATTTTTATATTCGAATATATGAATTATGAGAATAATTGAGATGGTTAGGAATGTGAATCGTAATTGTGTGGGGTTTGGCGAGAGGAACCGAGTTTTCGATTGGACTCATATTGGTTGTTAATGAAAATGATATAATTAAAGTACCATGTGATTGGATTTAATGACTAAGTTGGGCTCAATAAGCTCATTCGTGAAAAACCAGAAACTTGCGCAATGTATGGTAGGCCCTTCTATCAGGTTAATCCCCGTAAAAGTGTGCTCTGAATGGCCCACTCATCGATGTTTCTGAGAAAAAATAAAAAATGTGTCATCTCTGTATCAGGCTATAAAATGGACACTTATCTTTCGGGTCCCGCGTGGTTTAGTAGTGATAATTACGCTTAGGTCTATAGGTTTCGTTCGGGTTTTGATACTTAATTAAATCAATACTTGAATAGGTTGTAAAACCTTTGAAGGGTTAAAAACGTTGAGTATAGGTGAAATGAGAAAGCTATGGGTTGGTTGGGAAATGGTGTGGTGACATGTGAAGCGGTTGAATTCACTAAGGTCATAGAACATTAAACTACGGTTTTTAAATGAAAGCCCAATTATGTGATGGAGTTTGGTTTGGAAAAACATAATCGATTTTGGAGAAAATTATGTGTTGTATTTCACATAACCATCATCGCATATCATGCATATATTCATTCTTAGTGTATTTCCTATGAGCCTTGGTTCATGTTGTAGAACCTCTTTCAAGTGATAGCGGAAAAAAAGTGTTAGAGTAAGACGGATGGTTGTGAGACTCTCTTGTGTAGTTTTGATAGAATTACATTTTCATTGATAGCATCTTTTGAGAAGTGAAATTGTAAATGTAATTTTCATTTTGAACACTTAGATGAATATATTTTGGGTTGGAGTAACCGCTGTTGAAAGGCTCTAAGGCCATGAATTCATGATTTGTATGCATGTGAGTGTGTTGGGCTCCTTTTGTGGGTTGAATCCCTTTGTTTTTGAATGAAACATCTTGGTCTTGAAAATTGGATTCCGAGTTTGTGGGTTGAAAGAGGTTATCCCATTATCAAGTATATGTTTTACTTCATAATTTTGCTTAACTAAAACAATGTTCAAAGGATGAGGAAAATTGGTGACTTTCCAACACTTAGAAATTTTTTTAGGATTTTAGGCTGTTGCTCTTTGCTACCTCACTGCTCGAGCGGTTGAGAGTCTGCTCGAGTGAATTCTGCTGGGTGGCATATTTTTGAAACTTGTCTTAAAAAGGGGTTTTTGCTAGGCATCTTTTGGGTATCCTTTGGGGTATAAATGGACCATTTTTGGGACTTGTTTGCAAAAGAAATTAACTCTTTTTACCCTTATCTTTGATGAGAAAATTGAAAGTTTAATTTCTTTTTACGAAGTATTTTTCTTTAAAAGTTCTTTGGGTTGGATTTTAAAATTGGGTTATTTTCTTCATAAAATCACACGGATTAAATATATTGTTACGAAATCGGGGCGTTACAGATTAGTATAAGAGTTTTAGGTTCGAATACCTAGGTGCTGTGAGAGTGGTTAATCCATTGTGTGAGAGTTCGCATTGATGCGTGACATTCATGTATTGGTGTGTTTGCATGAGATATCTTAAGGTGACTTGATGTTTGCATGCTATGTGATATGTGGGCATGAAGGTTGGACTTTTAGGATAATGTGTCTTACCCTCAGGCGACCGATCGACTAGTTTGGGGTTCGAGTTAGAAAAGAATTTGGCCGACGTCCATTCTAACTAGTGATCCAAACGAGTTACTCGGATTGATGTGTTATTCCGATTAGTTCTCCTCGTTACGTGTTGTGTGAGATGTGTTGACATAAAGATATGTGTTACATGATAACTAGATGCGGTGGGATTTTGTTCACGAGAGATGAGTTGTTATAAGCTTTGTTGTAGATATCTTCCTTTCATTCTTTCTTATAGAGCGCAATGTTACCGAGGCAAGGTAGAGGCCGAGGTCACAGACAAGGTTGCACATATGCCCAAGTTCTGGAGAAAGGGGATGTGCATGCCCCACTGGAACAAGCTGGTGATGTGGATGTAATACAGGAGATGTTCACTACGATGAGAACTTTAGCCGAGGCGACTAGGGGCAGAACAAGAGATCCCAAGCCAATGGCTACAATGGCTATGAGGGAATTTCGGCGGTTGAACTTTCTGACCTTTTCCGGTGAGCCAGACCTCAAAGTGGCCACAAAATGGTTAGAGGTAACCACCACCATCCTTGATATGCTTGAAATTGTTGAGGATGAACTGTGGGTGAGGTTGGCAGTGTTTCAACTCCGAGAGGACGCGCGAGAATGGTGGAAGTTTGCCAAGACGATTGTATGTCACGTCCCGAAACTCGGGTCATGTAAACCACCTAAGAGAAACCCATTTTATGATTTTAAGTTCCATCAAAACCATCCGAGCCTACACGGGTCTAAGAACGTAAACGAAAGCAAGCTGAAAATCTTTGAACAACGTACTTCCGAGGGTTTATTTTATGTAAAAGAACAGCCTAAAAGAATAAGATCATGGTCCCCGAGAGGCGTGCTTTAAAACAAACAAAATTTTTAAAAAATTTCCTAGACCACTCGATCGATCAAAAGACCGTTCGAGCAATCCTTACAAGTCCACTGGTTTTTCACTCAAAACACAAAAACAGAATGTTTTCCATGACCGCTCGATAGACTGCTCGAGCGGTTCATCAAGCAATTTAGCTCTGGACCCTTTTTCAAAATACCACCCTTGAAAGCTCAACACTTAAACTTTTTCTCATTCCATTTGAAAACCTCCAAGGCAAAACAAGCCAACAAAAACATGTTCAAAACCTCCCTCAAAGCATAAGTTTGATATAGAGCATAAAACCAACCGAAAACGATAACCGTTACGTACAAATATAAAAATATACAACTAACCCATGGTTCCTCTCACAAGCATGCAACATACAAGCATGGATAACCAATGCCTTGAGGCTTGTATAATATGTTTTCAAGTACAAAACTTATAACTTCATTACATGGTCTAAATACACAACGGTATTAACGACCGATCAATAAAACTACAAAAGTCAACAAAAGAAATTTTATCTTCGCCTCCTCCGGGGCTCACCGATATGTATCCACGTGATCAAATTCACTTGAAAGTTTTCAAATCCCACAACATGAGCCGAAATCCAATAGGAACAGACTAGCATGAATTAAAAGCATAACATGCAATCACGAATTATATGAACAACTCCACCACACAAGTCTTAAAACGATTTTTCATCCTTAAAAATCACAAGTTTTGATATAATCCCATGACATCTGACAGTATAACAACATAAACACACGATATTTTCCAACCAGGTTTTTGCAACCCACAATAATTCAAATTATGCAATCCTTTACGAGTTTTCACCGTAGGACCAATATCTGCCCCCAATAGTGCATTTCTTTACAGGTTTTCACCGCGGGACCAATATCTGTCCCCAATAATGCATGAATTAACAAAACGTTTGCACGCACCCAGCCATGTACAAACATCAAAATACACATTGCAACGTCATCCATCTAACGATTGAGACCAACCAACATTAAAAACATGGCTTAACCCCAAGGGTTAGCTCCAAACTTGCAAAATTACATTTTCGCAACATACACATCTATTCTTCCAATTTTCAAAGCTCATTCATTAGAAAACAACAAACACACACGTCCACCAACTTTATAGTAAATTACAAAAATGTATAGCATGTTTTTTATCCAACCGAACATGGTTTAAACACAAAGTTAAACATTTATTGCATTTTAAAATAGTAAAAATGCGTATAAATCACATATAGCACCCTTTTAAAGCAAGATAGTCTAGAATCCTACCTCCAAGAGTTAAAAACTCGACGCTTCAAGCACGTGCGAGAAACTAAAGTCACCAAAATGTGATTCCGTGTGTAGTAAGGATCGACTATCCCCATACCAAGAGCTAGGCTCAAACCAAGCTAAAAGCTATAGAGAAGGAAGAGGGTTTGGATGTTCTTTCAAGAGAGAAAGGAAGAAGCTTACAAGAGAAGTACCAGTGTGAGAACCAATGCCACTAGCTTGCATTTAAACACCCCACGCAGACAGACCGCTTGAGCAGTCTAAAGACCGATCGAGCGGTCTTGCCCAAAATTTTTTCTAACTTTCTACTGTGGCGTCCGATAGGACCGGTATTGAAACCAACAAGCACTCTAAGCCAACACATGCATAAAACATATAGAAACATGCTTTTCTATAATGATTAAAAATGAGAACCAACACATTACATAAATATATAATAAAAACAAAAGGTATAGGTCTCATAACTCTCCCCCCTTAAGGAATTTTACCCCCAAAATTCGCTATGGGGTCAAGAAGAAAACAATTCCAGATACCAAGTACGGACTTCGAACTCAAGCTCCCACGTAGCTTCCTCGACACCGTGATAAATTCATAGAACCTTAACATAAGTAATGATCCTCCCTCTCAATACTTTCTCCTTCGTATCCAAAATCTTCGCAGGTCGTTCCTCAAAAGAAACAACCTCGTCCACTCGCAACTCAGCCAAATTTAAGATATGTGACCGATCAGGCTCGTATTTTCAAAGCATGAAAACATGAAATATGTTGTGTATAGACAATTGAGGAGGCATAGCCAGACGGTATGCCACCTCCCTAATCCTTTTTAGGATTTCAAACAGCCTAATAAAACGCAGTGACAACTTCCCGCGACGGCCAAACCTCATCAAACATCGACATGACAAAACATCAAAAACACATGGTCCCTCATCCCAAACCCCAAAGGCCTTCTCCTCTGATCGGCATAATTCTTTTAGCGACTCTGGGCTGTGACCAAGCATTAGCGAATCATAGTGATCTTCACTATCGTTTCCTGCACCAAGTCGAGTCCTAAACCTGCGGCTTCTATCGCATTTGCCCAACACACTGGTGACCTACACAGTCTGCCATATAAAGTCTCAAAAGGCGCCATTCAAATGCTAGACTAATAACTATTATTATATACAAACTTTACCAACGGTAAAATATCCTCCCAAGAACCCCAAAAATTGAGTATACAAGCTCTCAGCATGTCCTCCAGAATCTGTAAAGTACGCTTGGACTGACCATCCGTTTAAGGATGAAAAACAGTGTTAAAAAGAAAATTTGTCCCCAAAGCTACCTGAAGACTTTGCCAAAAGCGCGATGCAAAGTGCGGGTCTCGATCGGAAACAATAGATACATGTATTCCGTGTAACTGGACAGTCTCACTGACAAACAGCCTACTAAGCATATCACGCCCCAAACTCCGGGTCACGTGAAACACCCACAAACAAACAATATAATACCTAACCCGAGAATACACTCTCAACTTAAACCATACATGCATTATATATAAACGCCAAACAGCTTACATTACACGGCTCCAACACCAGAAAATATGTTACAACATACATGTAACAAAACTATCAAAAAGGAAGACTACATTCTTCCACCTCTCCAGCACCTTCAGATCAACCTGTGTGACCGGTAGCTGAAGAAAAGAAAATCCCACACCGTGAGCCAAGGCTCAACAAAAACTAGACAAGAATGTAGTATAAACAAAACATGCTAGGAAATCAAAGTGCAGGTTTAGACTCTCTTTCAAGCCTTGAAAATAGTTTTCAGATGCAAGGGAAAGCGAGGATACAAACCATGTTTTGACTCACTCACATGAGCTTTGAAAATAGTACAAAAAGGTTTTTAGATCGCGATTCACACGACTCTTAAAACAATTTAAAAACTGGTCTATCCGTTCCATAATGCAGTACATGCAAGCAATGAACCTTCTCGGACTTTCACCAATGGACCGTAGCCCCCGTCTATGCACCTTTATGGACTTCAACCGAAGGACCTCAGCCCTACCATGCACCTTTATAGACTTTAACTGAAGGACCTCAGCCCTACCATGCACCTTTACGGACTTTAATCAAAGGACCTCAGTCCTATCATGCACCTTTACGGACTTTCACCGAGGGACTGCAGCCCTATCGAATGCACCGTTAGCCAAAGCTAACATTCACAGAACCACATGTTCTACCATCTTATCCCATACACCTATGCATAACCTAGTTAGGATTTAAATGCATAAAAGCACGTACTATCACTACGTTCACATAACTACGTCACGTGCTACACACGTGACTCACATAAACCTGCACCCATGCAACATGCACTACATGCATTCGTTTCTCAGATTCCGCATCCACATGCCTATAAAACTCAGGGTTCTAAAGCATAAATCACGTTACACATAACCCCATCGAAAGCCATGTAAATCACATTACATAATCCATGCATAAATAAACTACAGTTATATATGCATAAGGCCATGTATAACTATACATCATAACGCAAACCACCACCTAGCCCAACACCAACTCACGTGCCACACGCACCCGTCATCTACTCACCAGAACGACTAACAACCCACAAACCAAGCCTAGCCCGAAGGCCAACTCAAAATTCTTAAACCACAATTTTTATAAGAACACCGTACCCACATCTCATCATACATGTTAACCAAAGGACGGCGTCTAAATAAAATGCCCAAGGCCACTACACGACCCCCAGACCACCACACGACCAACCGAACCCCAAAAAAAATCCACAAGTATTTGAATCGACTAATTCCCATAAATTAATCAATTGAAAATCATAGGACGCCAATTAGAAACCAAAACCCAACCTCCAAACAACAAAACACCAACAAACTCCCAAGGCCCTAACACAACCGAAACAGACTCACATAAGCCCACGACACCCACACACGTTCAACACAAGCCCATGACACCCCAAGAAACAAGAAACTTGGTCTAAATGGCTCACAAGGATGAAAAATAACATTTCCCCAAACATTCGGCCAAAAACGGGTGAAAAACGTTTGAGAAATCTTAACATACCTTCACTCTTTTGATCATAACTTTTTCTACAAAAATAATTTTAAACTGAGAGAAGTGTCATTGGAAAGAAAACTTCAGTGGCTTCAATTTGAGCACAAGAACGACCCCATTCCGAGTCTAGATGAGGGAGATACATCGATTTGAAAATTTTAATTTTTTCTAAAATTGCCCAAACCAATCGATCGGTTAAAAGACCGATCGATCTGTCACACAACAGTCTCGATTTCTTGGAAAACTGAACTGGTTTTTCTTGCCAACACACTTCCAAACCCAAAATCAAAGCCTCTAAACACCAGATCTACTACCTATGAGCATACCCGAGCCCAAGACTACCAAAAGGCTTCAAAAGAAACCATCACAACTCAATTCCATCCATCGAAAACGATGAAAAATAGATTTTTAAACCCCAAAACCTATTTTTTATGTAAAGTCAGATCTACGACAATCTCATCAGTAAAAATATATTCGATTAC
The DNA here is from genome assembly GCA_034768845.1 of Heliamphora exappendiculata. Taxonomy (NCBI): domain Eukaryota; kingdom Viridiplantae; phylum Streptophyta; class Magnoliopsida; order Ericales; family Sarraceniaceae; genus Heliamphora; species Heliamphora exappendiculata. The sequence continues at coordinate 10,055 of JAOTRH010070695.1, read as the reverse complement.
ACATAGCACCCTTATAAAACATACAGATCTAGAATCCTACCTCGGTGAGTTAAAAACTCGATGCCTCGAACCACGTGCAAAATTGTACTTCATCAGAATGAAATTCTGATCAAATGGTTGCGTAGACCTTGATGCCAATGCCAGGAATTCACAGTCTGATCGTCAAAAATTGAGTCCCGGGCCCTCGAGAACTTAGAGAGAAGGCAGAGAGAAAAAAAAACTTAGGAGTTAAGTTTTAGAAAATATCTTTTGAAAATATCTAAATCAAGATATTTATAGGTCTCCAAAATATTTTTTTTTAAAATTTTTGAAATTCGCACCACAACGGCCCACGACCCCGGGAACCCCGCATGCATATCTTGTTGGGAATGTATACTGAAATGTCATGCTTTTTATGTATTTTATCCTGGATCCCTCACATATTAATAAGAAACATTTGAGATGGATTTGCATTTACGATTTCATATTTATATTTGTGATGTATGAATGCATAGTCCGTACATTCTGTCAAATATTTGACTCGGTGCGTGCTGCACGAAAAATTAGGTCAAAGGTTCTGACAGATTATACAGGTAGGCTCACAATTGCAATGGAACCAGATATTCCATTGGTATGATTGTAGTACATCGTTATAGTAGCTGGTCTTGGCTAGGTCGAACAGATCGAATTCAGGTTTTGGGAATTCGATATTCGAGCTCGATGTGTTAATACACTTGGAGTGTATTGAGCGGGATCAACGGGATGATCGATTTTGTACTGACTATATGAATTGATCTACATCTCGTATTGTTATGTATTCCACGAACTCTTAATCCCGAAGTGATTGATTAATTGTGTTCAGATAATGTATAGTACTTTGAGTCGTAAACGGTTAAGATTTTCTCCATGAGATCAACAATACCGATGAGTTGGGTACTGGCATTATTTGTTCGATGATTGATAATTAGTTGACGAAAACCACGCCCGATTTAGGTTGAGAAGTTTCCCCTCGTGTGCTTTGCTTATAGGTTTGATTATGCTAAACCTGTACATTGGATCTTCGGACCCGGCATATCAAAAGGTTAAGTGATGCGGTTGCGAGGAAAAGGATAATTAAATCAGGTTGTCAGTAACCTAATTTATTTATCGGGAATTCATATCTTAAACGTGGGAAGAATTCAGTGCATTTGATAATTGAAAACTTAAGACATAATTTGAGTTAGGGTCGGGAGTTCAGTCAAGACTTTTAGTGGAATAAGTTCTGGTTCGTGTAAGAAAGGATCTAGCTCGGGGACAGAGCTAGGGATATTCAGTTTTCTCGTACGGTTAACCCGAGTCCTATACGCACGGATATTTTTTTTGTTGGTTTCGATAATTATTTAATTTAATTTGAATGCCGGTATTACTGCCGGAGACATTCAGGAATTAAATTAAATGTTGAAGGGCGGTTTTGATTTTTGGCACACCTAGGGATTACTCCCTAGGTGGCCGGCCCTAATATGGGGATGGAATTTGTTTTTATGATGGATATATATCTCTTACCAATTTTGAGGTAAAAATATATAGATACCATACATATCTTAAGTGATATATATGGGATATATCATTAAGAGGCAATAATCTAACCCTAATCCCCTCTTCCAGCCACCGCCCCCTTTCCTCTTTTGGCAATTAATTTTGCATTCATAGAGAGAAGTGTGTGAGAAGAAACCAATAGAGGAAGAAGTCTTCGATCGGTATTGGTGCCCACACACCGTGATCGTCGTAGTGTGTTCGGGACATACGTGAGAAGATTGCAAGGTCGTCTTCAACGTATTCGGGATTTCTTGAAACTTTTTGACAAGTTTCATAAGGGTATCATACTATTAAGATTAATATAGTTCTCATTTTTCATGAAAAATGCATACATTATTTTTTACGGTCATGACGTCGGTTCAATTTTTTTTTTGCTCCAACATATCTAAGCCCGATTATGCATCAAAACACGTAAAAATATGCTATCACATAAACACGAAACACGCGTAAAAAAAATTCCGAAAAAGAAAATAGGTCAGGGTCTCACAATTCTACCCCCCTTAAATGAATTTCATCCCCGAAATTCATCTCGTGGTCAAACGATAACCAATCGTCGATCACAATCGACACGGCATACGAGATGGTCAGCCAAACCATTCCTAGGATATAGTCAAACAAGGTCAGGCATCCTAAACAACGGCTAACTATCTCATAGACACAGGATCTACAACTCTCCCCAACCTCACATCCTCACCAACCACTACCTCAACACGGCACCCCACTAGCTGATCCAACACCAACTCCCCCTCTCTCCCAACCGGTCTCACCTCTAACGGTCTCAACCAACTGGCCGATAGAACCCACCAGTGCTCGCACAAACTCTACCATGTCAACAGGTCCTTAGGGAGCATTTGCATCCCCAACATCAGGGATAGGAACATCCCCCTTGCCAACAACATGGCCACGGCCTCGACCACGCCTCGCCCTCGTCTCGCAGACGTCGCGTCTATATGAAAGAAAACAACATATAAGACGCAGCCTACAGCATGAACATAAGCGCTAAACACATAGCATGCTAACACATAGCCACATAAGTTCATGCTGAACAGACCCCACACACCAAGGAGAACTGATAAGAATGACCCGTCAATCTGGATAACCTACTCAGACTCCCTGCTAGAAATCACGTCAGCTAAACGCGTTTCTAACTTGGCTCCCAAGTTTGTTAATCCAAACGCCCAAAGGCAGGACTAATCAATCCCACAGTTCAACCCCCATGCTCATATATACGCATCTTTCATATAGCTAACATGCTAACACGTTCATGCTATCAAGCATGTAAACACATGCAGTGAAGCACATGCAATCAACCTCACCCGAGAACGCACCCTCTTCCCACAGCTCATAGGTATACGAACCCAAAGCTCTGATACCAAGTTGTCACGCCCCAAACTCTGGGTCATGTGAAACACCCACAAACAAACAACATAATACCCAACCCCAGAATACACTCTCAACTTAAACCATACATGCATTGTATATAAACGCCAAACGGCTTACATTACACGGCTCCTATGCCGAAAAACATGTTACAACATACATGTAACAAAACTAGCAAAAAGAAAGACTACATTCTTCCATCTCTTCGGCACCTCTAAATCAACTTGCGTGACCGGTACCCGAAGAAAAGCAAATCTCACACCATAAGCCAAGGCTCAGCAGAAACTAGACAAGCATGCAGTATAAACAAAACATGCTAGGAAATCAAAGTGCAGGTTTAGATTCTCTTTCAAGCCTTGAAAATAGTTTTCACATGCAAGGAAAAGCGAGGATACAAATCATGTTTTGACTCACTCACAGAAGCCTTGAAAATAGTTGAAAAAGATTTTTAGATCGCGATTCACACGACTCTTAAAATAATTTGAAAACTGGTCTATCCGTCCCATAATGCAGTACATACAAGCCATGAACCGTCTAAGACTTTCACCGATGGACTGCAGCCCCCATCAATGCACCTTTACGGACTTCAATCGAAAGACCTCAGCCCTACTATGCACCTTTATGGACTTTAACCGAAGGACCTCAGCCCTATCATGCACCTTTACGGACTTTCACCGAGGGACCACAGCCCTATCGAATCCACTGTTAGCCAGAGCTAACATTCACAGAACCACATGTTCTACCATCTATCCCATACACCTATGCATAACCTAGTTAGGATTTAAATGCGTAAAACCACATACTGTGACTACGTTCACATAACTACGTCACATGCTACACACGTGACATACATAAACCTGCACCCATGCAACATGCACTACATGCATTCGTTCCTCAGATTCTGTATCCACATGCCTATAAAACTCAGGGTTCTAAAGTATAAATCACGTTACACTTAACACCATCGAAAGTCATGTAAATCAGATAATCCATGCATAAATAAACTACAGTTATAAACACATAAGGCCATGTATGACCACCACCTAGCCTAACACCAGCTCACGTGCCACACGCACCCGTCATCCACTCACCGGAATGACTAACAACCCACAAACCAAGCCTAGCCCGAAGGCCAACTCAAAACCCTTAAACCACGATTTTATAAAAACGCCGCACCCACATCTCATCATACACGTTAACCCAAGGACGACGTCTAAACAAAATGCCTGAGGCCACTACACGACCACATGACCAACCGAACCCCAAAAGAAATCCACATGTATTTGAATAAACTAATTCTCATAAATTAATCAATTGGATACCATAGGACGCCAATCGGAAACCAAAACCCAACCACCAAACAATAAAACGCCAACACACTCCAAAGGCCCTAACACGACCAAAACAGACTCACACAATCCCACGACACCCGCACACGTTCAACACAAGCCCATGACACCCCCAAGAAACAAGAAACTTGGTCTAAAGGGCTCACAAGGATGAAAAATAACCTTTCCCCAAACATTGGGCCAAAAACGGGTGAAAAATGTTTGAGAAATCTTGACATACCTTCACTCTTTTGATTATAACTTTTTTTTTTTGCAGAAAGAATTTTACAGTGAGAGAGGTGTCATTGGAAAGAAGACTTCTGGAGCTTCAATTTGAGTATAAGAAAGACCCCATTCCGAGTTCGGATGAGGGAGATATATAGATTTGAAAATTTTAATTTTTTCTAAATTCGCCTAGACCGATCAATATGTTAAAAGACCGATCGATCCATCACACAACAGTCTCTATTTCTTAGAAAATTGAACTGGTTTGTCCTGCCAAAACACTTCCAAACCCAACATCAAAGCCTCTAAACACCAGATCTACTACCCATGAGCATACCCAAGCCCAACACTATCATAAGGCTTCAAAAGAAACCATCACAACTCAATTCCATCCACCGAAAACGATGAAAAATAGATTTTTAAACCCAAAAACATATTTTTTATGCAAAGTCAAATCTACAACAATCCGACTGGTAAAAATACACCCGATTACATGTAGCACCCTTATAAAACATACAGGTCTAGAATCCTACCTCGGTGGGTTAAAAACTCAACGCCTCGAACCACGTGCAAAACCGAGCTTTGCCGAAATGAAATTCTGATAAGATGGTTGCATAGCCCTCGATGCTGATACCAGGAATCTGCAGTCTGATCGTTGAAAACCAAGCTCCGGGCCCCCGACAACTTAGAGAGAAGGTAGAGAGAAAAAAGAAAAAACTTAGGAGTTAAGTTTTGAAAAATATCTTTTGAAAGTATCTAACTCGAGATATTTATAGGTCTCCAAAATATCTTTTTTTTGAAAATTTTGAAATTCGCACCACAACGGCCCACGGCCCCGGGAATCTACCCCGCATACATATCTAATCCCGATCATGCTTCAAAACACTTAAAAACATGCTATCACATAAAAACGAAACGCACGTCAAAAAAATGCCGAAAAAGAAAACGGGTCAGGGTCTCACAAGTCGAGTCTTAAACCTGCGGCTTCACCTACATTTGCCCAACACACCGGTGACCTATACAGTCTGCCATATAAAGTCTCAAAAGGCGTCATTCAAATGTTAGACTGATAACTATTATTATATGCAAACTTTACCAACGGTAAAAGATCCTCCCAAGAACCCCGAAAGTTGAGTATACAAGCTCTTAGTATGTCCTCCAGAATTTGTATAGTATGCTTGGACTGACCATCCATCTAAGGATGAAAAGCAGTGTGAAAAAGAAAATTCGTCCCCAAAGCTACTTGAAGACTTTGCCAAAAGCGCGATGCAAAGTGCAGGTCTCGATCGAAAACAATAGATACAAGTATTCCGTGTAATCGAACAATCTCACTGACAAACAGCCTACTCAACTTGTCCACAGAATCTTTCACATGAATGGAAAGAAAGTGTGCAGATTTCTTCAGTCTATCAACCACAACCCAAACAACATCGTGCCCCTGAGGCGATCTAGGTGTTAGGGTTGTAGATTAAAAACCATGAATTTTACTTGGTTTTAGTATTTAATTTAATTTTAATAAATTTTTTTATTTTATGAGAATCTTAATGAGAAATGTATACATAAATATTTTTTATTTTGTACAGTATTTAGTTTGGTATGCAGAGTACGACTTGGACACAGAAGACCAGATTATAGGTTCTTGCATAATATGTTTTTGTTCACAGTTTTGATGAAATTGGACAAACCATCAGTATGATTGTAGTACAGAGTTTTAGTACACTTGTCTTAGTTATGAAAAATAGATAATAGTATCGTCTATTATTCCGGCTTGCTGTGCTAGTACACTTTGTGTGTATTAAACATGACCACTTTGGGTAATTAATTTTATACTGACTATATAAATTAATTTACATCCCAAGGTTATTATGAGTGCTTATACTCTTAATGTGAGACCCGTACCGTTTCATTTTCGTGATATATATATATATATATATCTTTTGTCTCGTGTTTGATTTATCTTATTTGATTATTTGTGTGTGATTAACGATTAACAAGATCCAAAGGATATATGGGCCTGGTAATGGTATTAGAGCTATGCGTTGTGTTTTAAAAGTGCAGTAGTATCTCGTCATATTTCGAGAAAGCCACGAAAGGCAAGGCATTTGGAGTAGTCGTGAGTAAGTCTCCGTGGGTGTCTGTAAGGCCGAGGTATACTCGTCATATTGACTGATTGTATTACTTAAATAATTCACATAATATGGCTAGGATTATCAGATCATTCTCACAAACTTTAAAGGATGATGATGATAGGAGACTTTTACAGAGAAAGATGGTAGCAAAAGAAAGAGAATATAGAAAGAGATTATAGAAGAAGAACTCATAAGGCTAAGGTCTTGAGTATGAGGAACAACCCTCCTCAGTGAGTTAATTTATAAGCGGAAAGAAGGCTCCAGACATGAAAAACATTACAAATTACAAACGAAATAGAAAAACATAATAATTACATTTAGACTACTGTTTACAAAAGATAAATCATCTTTCAGCGCTACACTATTCCTACATAGTGATTTGTCGGAATACTGTAGTGGAATCCGAGATGAATAGTAGAACTGCTGGGAATTGTTGATCCACGAGTGGAGTTACTGTACAACTTTACACTGTTCACTTTGTCAGGGAATCATCACTGTTTAAGCACGTTTGAAATTTTTGGACCTTCTTTGGAAGGTATGGCAGACAACAAGCATCAGCTTTATAAAAGAGGGAATCTCTTTAGAACCATTGATTGTATCTTTTGACTTTGATAATAGATGGAAATCATTTAAGGATAGATATGACAGATGATAAAATGGATGTTTATGATATATAGAGAGCATTAAGGTATCAAAGAACTTATCAAATAGTCATAAAGACTGAGTATCGAAATTAACACCAAAAGAATCATCTTCGTTAGATTGAGGACTGATGGGCTCAGAGAGAAAATCTCCTAAGAGATCATTAGATTCAAGTTGAGAATTGAGCTCTTTAAGAAGTGCTTTTTTCAAAGCATCTTTAGACAAAATGAAGGATGGATTTTTAGAAAGAACTTTGGATTTAATGGTAGAAATATTAATATTGAGAAAATCAGAGGAGTCAGAGGTTACAGATTTAGGAGATGACGAAGAAGCAATTTTAGAGGCATAGGACGCATTACGAGTTTCAAATTTTTTATTTCTTTGAGCATTCTTTTGAGCAATTTTAGTTAAATAAAATTTTTTAAGAGTATCGGGATAATACTCTTTGGAGATTTTAAATTTATCCCACCAGTGAGAGGCAAATTCGCGGGAGAGATAAAGAATTGAATTGGCAACAGAAATGGTGAACTTTCATTGGAGCAGACAAGGAAGTGAGAAATCTGCATAAAAATAGAGCAATGGGGGATTTAAAGGATTGGTATATTTGACATAATACTCACAAGATTTTTTTAATGGAAATGGAAGAATATTTGGATGATGACCAAATTTTTGCCACCAAATGTGGATCCAATATGGTAGAGGAGATTCAAAATTGTTACAAAATTTAATAAACCATAAATATTTCATGGCATCATTTTGAAAATAAAAAAGATTACGAAAAACTTTTTAATAATCATAAAAATTATAAGTTTTTGGACGGATGGCGTCATTTTAAAAAGTTTTATTAAAATTTTCGCCTCGACCCCATTCATTTTTAGAAATAATTTTTTGAATAACACATTTAGAATAATTAACGATTTTTTCGTCATCATTACTATTGTGTTGTATTTTGACAGATCCTATTTCTAATAAAATGGTTTCAAAACATAGGCAATTTGGGGTTTCAGTCTTTGATAAATAAAACCATTTAGGTGGAAGATATCTTCTGATTAATTGGGTAATTGCCACAGGCTTCTCCCTATCACTCTTTGAGCTCACCAATTGATAATCCTCTTCTTCAAGAGGTATAATGGAGAATAGGGTTTCATTAGGAATATAGGGATGTGCTTTTATGGTCTTTTGAAAGGGAATATCTCATTTCATTGACCGTGTGCGTGTGGGATTTCTGAAAAAATCATTCATTATACCTTTATCTTTGGACATCATAAAAATGGATGGATGTTGAGAACCCTGTAAAAATTCTCGAGTTAAGAAGTCAGTAAGGGAATTAGATTCATCTTTAATAAATTCTATATCAAAATTAAATATATATGATATAGCTTGCCATCTAGCAAGTATTTGTTTAGAAGCAATATTTTTAACAACTTTTTGTAATACATTTTTAGCAGCTTTACAATCTATTTTTAATAAAAAAAATTTAATTCAATGGATCACTTTTAAATTTAGTAATGCATAGAACTACAGATAATATTTCTTTTTTAATTGTAGAATAATTACTTTAGGCTGGTTTCCATACACCACTTGTATAGCGGATTAATTGTTCTTTATCTTAATATTTTTGTTTTAATATTCCTCCATTAACCTATATCGGAGGCGCCTGTTTCAACAATTTTAAAGTCATTTGGAATAGGCAAACATAAACATGGGAGTTGTTTGGCATGTTATTTAATTTTTTGGACAGCTCTTGTGTGTTGAATTATCTAAGGTATTGGATTCTTTTTTAACCTTTGATATAATAATTTCGTATCTTTATGCATGTCTTGATAAAATTCTTTAATGTAATTTAAACTTCTAAAAATCTTTGTAATTGAGTTTTATTTAAAATTTCATATGAAAATTTATCTGTAAATTCTATAGATCTATCAATTGGAATTATTGTACCTTGATAAATATTACGACCGAGAAATCTTATATAAGTTTGAAATAATTTCATTTTTGGAGCACTTAAAACTAATCCATTAGATTTAATAATATTACAAAATTTATGGAAATGTTTTATATGTTGAGATATTGATGAGAAAAATATTAAGATAACATCAATATAAACAATACAAAATTGAGAATAATTATTAAATATATCATTCATAATTCTTTAAAATTCTAAAAGAGTATTTTTTAAACCAAAATGCGTAACATTCCATTTATAGTGTCCAAAGGGCGCAGTGAATGCAGTTTTATAACTATCAATTTGTATTTGCCAAAATCCTAATTTCATATCAAATTTAGAAAATATTTTTGCTTGATTTAAACAGTTTAATAAATTTTTTTTATTAGGGATTGGACATCTTATCCATTGTAATACTTTATTTAAAAGTTTATAATTTATAACTAATCTTGGTGTTCCTCTTTCTAATTCGGCATTTTTATTTACATAAAAAGCCGCACACGACCATGGAGATTGATTGGGACGAATTAATTTTTTATTTAATAAATTTTGAATTTCTTTTTTACAATATTCTAATTAGGTTTGATCTATTTGGGAAGGTCTAACTTTAGTTGGAATAAATCTTTCATTAAAATCGGATTCATAAGGTACTTGTACTATGTGTTGTTTACGATGCTAAAAGGCATGTGGTAAATTTGAATATAAATCTTTTTCATATAAAGTTTTAAATTCTTCTATATTTTGTTGTATTTCAAATTTATTAATTTGTTCTTCCATTTGAGTATAAGATAATTCTTCTTGTAAATAATAAATTTATTTTTGTTTAAAAATTAAATTAGTTTTTAATTCTTG
>JAOTRH010070674.1:6837-17896 GCA_034768845.1 Heliamphora exappendiculata | reverse complement strand
GTGAGAACGGAGAGAAAAATAGGAAGGAGAGAGAACCGGGAGTGGCGGAGGAAGGAGAGAGAAAAGTTACCAAGAAAAAGGAGGGAAAACGGTGGAACTGGCGGTGAACGACGACAAGGGAGTAACCGGCGGTGGTGACGGTCGCTGGCGTCAGCGGTGGTGGCAGACGGCGGCACCAAGGTCGCGCAGTGATGGCGTCGGGTTGCTTCTTCTTCTCTCAAATTTTCGTCTTCTTCTCTCAAATTTTTTTCCTCTCTGGTTCTCTCTTTTACTCTCTTTCTCTCATATGATGCCACCGAAATAAAAAAAAGAAGAAGAAACAGATAAGTTGGACAGTCAAGTAATCATCTATGTTCGATTCTGTAAAAAAAAAATTATGCACATAAAATTTTCCTATTTTAAAAAATATATAAAATATTTTTAATTTTGTCAGTTAATGTAAATTATTTTAAAATTTATTGTACTAATAATTGGTCAAAGATTTTTTTGTTTAAATTCTTTTTACTAATGCTAACTAAGTATATATTTTATTTTTGTCGTTGAAGTTTTGCTTATTTCTTTAATAATTTTATTATATTTTTTTGTCATAAATTTTTCAAATGACAACTCATTATAAAAAATAAAAATATTTTAGTTTTTTTCATGAAAAATAAGAATATTTATTTCTTGAAAACTAGTGCTCCGTTTGACTGTTATTTGTTTCATTTGGTTTATTTTTAATTTTTTTATTATTTAATTAAATTATTATATTTTTTTTACCATTTTTGTTAAAAATAGTAGATTTCTTTTAATCAAAATATTTATTTTTTAACACTAAAATGCCAATAAATAATATTTTATATTACTTATTTTCATCATTAGCAATTTTTTTTATCTTTCAATTTTTTTTATTTTTCTTGTCCATATAATGTTACTCAAAAGATTAAAAAAAATCATAAAATACAAAAATTAAGCAAAGGTTAGCAAATTTAGCTCAAACGGTGCCCTTCTCAAAATGGAAGAATTGATTGAAGTGCGCAAAATTTGAACACTCTGAGATACAAAATAAATAAATAAATAAATAAATAAATAAAAATAAAGCAATGTCAAACTATCATTTTCCAAGAAAATTGTAGAATTTATTATGATAGATTTTGCCAAAGCCTCCTTTTTTTTTACGTATTTACTCAAAAAAATTAATAAGGAAAATTTTATTAATTTTATAATATCAAATATATTCTTAATAACAAATATATGTTAACTTTCTCTTTCTTGAATTTGTAATAATTTAACTAAAAAATAAAAAATAAAAATAAATCAAATAAAATAAAAAATAATTAATTATGAGTACCATATTAAAAACTTATTTTAAGATATATCCCAATTACTAACAAAATATTCCTAGAGATCCTGATTTTAAATATCATGAAAACATTATGCAATAATATTCTTATATCATATTATCTCCATTGTCCCTTCCCGAAACCATAATAAATGATTGAAACATAAAAGAAAGAGGTAAGAATTTAGATAGTTCATTCTCTAACACTCTTTCTCTTTCTCTTGTTTTCTCTGTATTTTATATCTTTTTCTATCTTTAAAAATAAAAAATCATGGTGTTTTCTATCTCTTTCTCTCCATGCAAATAATGTGAGATCCGGTGGACGACGCTGTTGTAAAACAAAATATTAAGGATATGCGTACAAATTATGTGCGTCAATAATTTACATATAGAGCCTAGCAATTAATGTCGATGACATGCGCGTTAAGAATGTGATAATTAATTTTATTTGCATGGACTAAATAAATCTTCTTACTTACAATACAATACTACATACATTTAAATTACACAGTCTCATTATATAATGCAAGTTAGTCTTCAGAGCGCAATATTTTGTAATGACAATTTAAGTTCGCATTCTCATTATACATTTCAACTCGTATAGTTTAGTATATAATGAGTTTAAGTTTTCATTTTAATTACATAATAAGTTCTCAAAATACTGAGAATGTTATCATTGGTAAAAACAGTGAGAATATAAGTTTTTGTTCTCATTGTACAATAAATTCTTATTATAAATATTTTGTAACGTGAGTTTAAATTCTCGTTAACCCAGTAATTTTCTTTTAACATGTGACCAATGATCAAATAGAAACATAGAACTACGATGAACAAGATTATTGGAATTACTTTGCTGTCGGTGGTTCAAATTTGGTTCATGTAAAAACGAGCAGCGATAGCAAGGCTATAACGGGGATGGGATGAGATTTGAGCGGTGATGAAAATCAAATCCAAGCAGCAGCAAGGAGCAACAACAGCGCAAATGGAATAGTTAAAAAAACACATTTAATAAAACACATCACAGAATAACTTAATAGCATACCAGTTTTCAAATTAAAATTATCCCTAAATAACCTACTAAAGTGGGCTTGTCACTTGAGCTCCCATAAAACATATAACAACCGAACGGAGCAGGAAGCAGAAATCACTCCGCCGGTGGACAATGGAGTGGGCGAGCAAGGCGATGAGTGTCGCGACGAGAGCTTCGAACAACCCGACGGTGATCAACGTTCTGTTGGTGGGCGGTTTCGCGGCGTTGAGCGTTCGGTCGGTGAAGCAGCAGAGGGACATCGAAGCCCTAGAGGCGGAGAAGGACTCCCTCCTCAAAACCAACAAGGACATGAAGAAGGCCATGTGGGATTGGAAGCAACAACTCTTCTCCGACGCCTCCTCTCCGGACACCGCGCTAGTCCCTCTTTCTAAGCTCAAATCGATCTACGGCGAGTCCCCAACCACTCCCCAATCCAGTAAACTCTCTCTCTCTCTCTCTCCACGTGTATTTGCGTGTATTTATGTGGATCCTAATTCACCTAGGCCTTATTTGTTATTCCGGATGGAATTGGATATGACAAAAAATGATAAGTAATACTGGGATCATTTTTATTTTTTATTTGCCTTTATAAAAAAATTAATGTTAGGAGATTGTGGATAAAATTATGGGATAAGATTACGTGTAGTAGGAGAATTTTGGTTCATATTTTGGTAGAGCGAGATAATAAATGAGATAAGAGTTTGTAGAATTATTGTCTATTGTTAGATAAGCTGGGAAGATATGATACTAATAATGCTATGTACCTCGTATTAGTTATTTCAAGAATAGTTCACAATTTACCCTTACACCATAAAGAATAGTTCACAATTTACCCTTACACCATAAAAACGCAGGACTATATATCCCAAGGAGACAATTAGACAAAAAAGAAATTAGTGGGATTTCCTATCCCCTTGTCCCCTAGTCCTATCCCGTCCTTCCAAGGCCCTAGCAACAAACAAGGCTGGATTTTGATGCCTTTACCTATATATCTATATACACACTATCGTTCGTGAATCGTGGCACATGTTATACGTGTGTAATATTTAATTTATTATAAAATATTAAATTAAGGAAAAAAACCAAGTTAAATACAATATCTAAAACTAAGATTTGACAAAGAGGAGTTTGGGGAAAAAATTGGAGCAGTTATATGTTTTTGTTTTTTTACTTTATTGTTCTTATAGTTATTTGATGAGCAGTTATAGTAATATGGAGCAACAGTGGAAATATAGTTTTTTTGAAATGCAATTTTGGAATAACAATATTGTGAGTCGAGTTTAATTTGGTGTTTGCATCAATTATTCCATATTTGAGAATAATTGATTGTTTCTTCTCCTGTGGAGGTAGGTAGTTAGCCAAATCACATAAATTCTCGTGTTCTTATTGGTGTTTTTGTTCTTACTTGCTTTGTGTGGATTGAAGCTGTGGTTCATTTTTTTCGCTGCGTTAGAAGATTTGTGCCTAAAATTCCAACAATTGGTATCAGAGCTTATAGTTATTGGCTTGATCACTCGATCGCAATAAAGATGGTGAACATCATATATGAAGTCGAGAAGTTTATCGGAAAGAATAACTTCTCTATGTGGTAGAGGAGGAGAAAGATTTGTTGATCCAGCAGGAGGTCTCTAAGGTGTTATTCGGCAAGGCAAGGAAGCCAAAAAAGATGACCAATGACGATTGGGAGGACATTGATTCTAGGGTTGCGAGTTCGATTCGGTTGAATCTGGGAGATGATGTTATTCATAACGTGCTTGATGTGGAGACAACGCACGAGATATGGCAGAAGTTGGAAGGGTTCTACATGAATAAGAATCTGGTCAATAAGTTGCACATGAAGAAGCAACTGCATGGACTACAGATAAAAGACGGTGCAAACCTTTTGGAACATCTAAATGTGTATAATATGCTCATCACACAGTTATTTGGATTTCGAGTAAAGGTTGATGATGAGAATAAAGCGATACTTCTGTTGGCATCGCTTTCGACATCCTATGATTATTTGGTGACAACACTGATGTACGGGAAGGACACTCTAGAATTTGAAGAGGTTACTGGTGCTCTTTTGTCACATGAGAAGATGAGGAGGGATGGTGAATCAGATGCAGAGAGGTTGCTTGTGGCTAAGTTTGAGTTAAGCAGGGGAATGAGTAGATCCAGTGAGGAGGGTTTCAACAAAGGTAGATCTTGGTCTAAGTCACGTCCAAGGAAGGATGTGGAATGTTTCTACTGCCACAAAATTGGTCATTTCATGCGCCAGTGCCAAGAATTGAAACAGCATTTGGAGGGGGAAAAAATGCGCATGCAGAATCTGTCAGTTTGGTCGAGGAATCGTCAGACAGTGAGGTAGACAGAGATGTACTTTTAGTTTCATCAGATTTTAATATTCTATCAAAGTGATGAATATTGGATTCATGATACTCATACTATATGTGTCTAACAAAAGAATGATTTGACAAGTATAAGCCTCGCAACAGAGGTACAGTTCTAATGGGAAATAACACAGCGTGCCAGGCCATTGAAAATGGTACAGTGAAGATTAAGATGTTTGACAATGTTGTGAGGGTCTTGAGGAATGTCAGACATGTTCTAGGATTAAAGAAAAATCTGATTTCTTTTGGGACATTGGATTCTTTGGGTTACAGGTACACAATAAGAGGTGGAGTAATAAAGGTCAGCAAAGAATCTTCAGTTATAATGAGAGGGCAGAAAGTGGATGGTTTCTACAGATTGGTAGGGGATACGGTGATAGGTGGAGTTACCACTAGCACACAGATTGATTCCAGCAGAGACGGCACGAGAAACAGACATTTGGGGTTTGGTCAGGTTGATGAGCAGAGTATGTCAGAAAGTCAGAAGAAAAGTGCAGCAGTCGAGGTGGAGTTCAGTTAGAAAAGTTCACTAAAAAAACCGGGTGATGGTGATTCAAGTCAGTAGCAGAGGGAATAGTCAAGTGGAGAACCTTTGTCTTACAAAAAAGCTACAGGCAACATATGAATAGTTCAGGGGCGAGTAGCAGTGTCAGAGAAGGCGGAGTATTCACAGAATGCTAAAAAGTTGGAGTTTGAAAAACTGTCCAAGAATGAGGAGACTGTTTGTTGCAAGAGGGTAAGTTCAAGTGTGGCTTGAATTTTGTCCAAGTTTATTTAAGTTAAAGATTTAGAGAGGGTGGAGCACTCATACCCGAAAAAATGAGTGCAAGTCGAGGCAACACCTTCAAGATGGTTGAGAAATTCAACCCAAGGTGGAGATTGTTGGGTTTGTGGCTCGAATTTCTCAAGAAAACTAGCAGTCTAGAAGCTGGCGCTCGCTGAGCGCTTAAGCGCTGCAAAATGTGTGTAAGTTGTCTAATACTCACAGAGAGACTCAGAGAGAGGTTAGAGAGAGTATAGAGAGACACAGAGAGGCTCAGTTTGAGGCCATACACAAAGATTGTGAGGTTGAGAGTAAAACTTGTATTATATATTTGAGAATAGTGGATTGTTTCTTCTTCTGTAGAGGTAGGCAGTCAGCCGAACCATGTAAATTCTCGTGTTCTTGTAGTGTTCTTGTTCTTTACTTACTTTGTGTGAATTGAAGCCGCGTTTCTTTTTTTCGCTGCGTGAGGGGATTTGGGCCTAAAATCCCAACAGAACTCACCCCCAAAAAATTAGCTTATACACATGAAGAGTGCCTTATTTTAATTACAAATCCATGGGTAGAACTCATCTATTAAAACTGGCTTACAAAGGGAGGATGCTCAAGTAGCTTATATACACATGGAAAGTGTCTTATTTTAATCCATATGAAACATGATCATAGCATAATTCCAGACATGTATGATACAAATAGAGGATTCCCCTCCCCATGACCCCGTCCACATTTCTCTCTACATGGATGTACATGCAGTTTATCTAATGCAAGATTGGGCTTACACATTTCTCGGAGTTACGAGTTTTGTGCCTTTTTTTTTCTTCCCATTGCCGTGTAAATTAACTTTTATTGAGAAGAGGCATCAAGAGCACCTGTATAGAATACAAAAGGAAGGGGGATGGATTAGGGAAAAAAAAAACTCACGCTAACAAAAATCACTTCACATCAAAGCTATCCAAAAAGGGTTCGCCTCTCTCAGACAAAAACCTATGCATGCTCTTCAACTTGTGCAATAGCATCTCTGCACCATCAAATAACCTCTTATTATGCTGTGATCAAACATCCACACCAAGCACAACAGAGCAAGAAGTCATGCAGTTCTTTTATATATAACCACTTTACCACTCCACCGGTCAAATAGAACTGGCGCCACATTTCTTTCAAAGACCAAGTTCACCCTTAGTAACACCAAAATCAATGGCCATAGTTCCCTATAACCTCGCAATGAATAAGCAAAGGGGATACTGATTTGCCATCACTCATACCCAAACATTACTAATTAG
Source organism: Heliamphora exappendiculata (assembly GCA_034768845.1). Taxonomy (NCBI): domain Eukaryota; kingdom Viridiplantae; phylum Streptophyta; class Magnoliopsida; order Ericales; family Sarraceniaceae; genus Heliamphora; species Heliamphora exappendiculata. Next base: position 11,130 of record JAOTRH010070674.1, on the reverse strand, counting down.
TTAAGATCCGTGACCTCCTAATTAACTCGTTAATAGTGAGAAGCATCTCGTGTGCCGCAGCCACTTTCAACGGTGTTTTTACCTTCGAAAGTTTCATGAAAAAGTAGATATTCTACAACCAACCAAACCCCACCCCCATAAAAAGATTTAACATCAATTTTTCTATTCAAGTCATCTCCATCCTGTACTATTATGTGGTCATACAACAACCCAAGTAGATTCACCAAATGATCAAGCTCCCAATCATGTAGAGCCTCCTTACGTATGAAAACAATAGATCATGAAGATCCTCCTCAGTTCGGGCTAATCTTTAAGGTAGATTTTGAGAAATCTCACGATAATGTAGATTGAAATTTCTTGAACTTTGTGAAGAATAAGAAAGATTTTGGTGAGAGGTGGAGGCAATGGATTAGAGGGTGCTTATCTTCTTTTAAATATGCTTCGAAAACTCATTCCACATCTGGCTAATATCTTTTCACATACCCTACTCCTAACACAACAGTACTTGCAGAGTGCCCCATTGATCCAATAAGGACTCTTACTTATCACACACCATGTCCTTCAAAATTATCTCTCTCACAAGCACACATTCAATGGCACTTCCCTAACATAGCCTATTAAAAATAGTTAACCTTTTCATAACAGGTAATCTCCTTTATAGAAGAGCAAATTACACTCTAATCTATTAGATGCTACTTCAACTATTTCATGGCTTAACTCCACAAGAAGTGCTGCCGAAGCTTCTTAAGCCGTTTTTCCACTATGGTATGCAGCCACATTAAATAAATCGGAAGACTAGGCGAGGTACTATTGATAAGGATAAAAATACCTCCCTTAGGGTATTAACATTTCCTGTGTTTAGTATGGAGGTCGGTCGACTTTGAATTGATCAAAGGATCAATGCTGTAGGCCTATCTAGGGCCAGTCAACTTTGATTCTCTCTCTCTCTCTCCCCGACCTTTAGTAAGACTCCTTTGTTTTTGAAGGGTAATCCTTTTCTTCAATGAACTCATGGGCCACATATAGAATATTGTTGAAAGGTCACATATTCAAAATAAGTATGAATTTGGTTAGCTAAGATAGTAGTAAAAAGCTTATGAAATAGAAGAAGATTCACTCTATGGAATTCCAAGCAATATGGTTCCTTCAACAGCCAAAGTTGAATGATCAAAGTCTCTTTTAGGTTCAGTCAAGTATACCAAAGCAAAGCAATTAATTCTAGTTGATCAGGTGTGAACATTCAGTCGAAGTTGCATTGGGAATCAACAATATCTAAGCATTAAAGCCAGTCTCCGCTAATACTTCTCTAACTCTCCATCCCACACCACTTCGGCCTTAAAATAATCCCCTAAAGGCATAACCAAGTAAGAAATAGGAAGGGCCCCAAGGATGGAAGCCAAAATACCCAAGGACACAACACAATAAAGCACAATTAGCCCATCTAATTGGATTCCTCTTATGAAAAACCAATGTGTTCTATGTATAAAGCAAATGAAAAATAGTCAAGTAGGGGCCATGACCGGACCAACCTCAAAACCTTCCAATAAGCCCTTCGAACCACTTTTTGTATTAACTGACTAAGGGCCTCCATCACAAGAATGAATAATATAGGACATAGAGGGTCTCCTGCCTCAACCTATTTGAAGGCTAGAAGAAATTTACATGGTCACCATTTTACAAGGATCCAGAGCGACGTTATGGAAAAACAAAATTGGATCCACTGTCTCAACAGATATGAGTGAAACTCTCAATTAATACGTCCATGTACCTTCTTAAAACCCAGCTTGCAAATGACCCCTTGCACCTAACTCCTCATCCTCGAATCCACTCTTTCATTAAAGATTAAAACTACATCCGTTATCTATCTACCTTTTACAAAAAGCACTATGTGAGTCAGAAATAATCGATAAAGAACCTTTTTCAAACCCAGAGGCTAGCACCTTAGCCGATAACTTATAAGTAGCGTCAAACAAACTAATCGATTGAAAATCCCTTATATCCTTGGCTCCTCTTCATTTATTTTTAATTTTTAATTTTTTTGGAATCAAAGCTGCAAATGAAGCATTCAAGCTCATGTCAAAAGACATATGATCATATAAATAAGACATCATCCCCAAAGTATCTGCCTTAACCACATCCAAACACTACTGGAAAAAATCAATAGTAATTTTGTTCAAACCGGGGGCTGTCACCAATCAAGCTTCTCAAGGCCTGAAGGACCTTCTGTTCAATAAATGGTTGCTCGAACCAGCCTGAATCCTCTTCCGAAATGGGATCAAACTCTAGCCCATCAAGTTGGGGCCTCCAATCCACCACTTTCTGAAATATGCCACGATAGAGCTTGCAAACCTGTCCCTGATGTCATCCTTCCCAGTGAGAAGAGAACCATTATTTCACACCCTCCCAACTAGATTTTGCATCCTTGTGAGCATTCACCGTCTCTTGAAAGAAGTGAGTATTATTATCCAGTTGATCTCCTCTAAGTTTGCCCACCCTTACTAAACTAAAGTGGCAACTTCTCCTAACAATCTCTCTCTGCTCAAATCCTACATTTTACTTCCCTGACATCCACTCTTTGAATGTCTTCAAGCACCTTTGCAGTTTGAGCTTCAAGCCTGTCAAATTTCACCTCTTCATATTTAGAAGCTGCAATTTCTATCTCCAGTTGAACTCCTCTAAGTTTGCCCACCCTTACTAATAAACTAAAGTGGCAACTTCTCCTAACAATCTCTCTCCACTCAAAACCAACATTTTGCCTCCCTGACATCCACTCTTTGAATGGCTTCAAGCACCTTCGCCTTTTGAGCTTCAAGCCTGTCAAATTTCATCTCTTCATATTGGCTTTTAGAAGTTGCAATTTCATTGCCAAAACAAAACCTGAAGCCTCTGTAATGTTTTACCCTTGCCACCAACCTACCTGCCACCCTGTCTTGAAAGCTGTCCACATGTAACCACAAATTCTCAAACCGGAAGGAGATCATGCCATTAATAATTTGGCTACTAAAATATGTGGTTTTCTTCAGCCACATATTTTGTAGATATATTTTTGTTTATGAGGTAGCTGACATGGTGGAATACTTTCAGCAAGAAGGATAAGCTTAAGTCAAACATGACTTAGTTGCAGGCAGTCAGGAATCAGGCTCAACCGCTGTAATTAGATTTCTCAAGATGATTTTACATGCCTGAATAGTATTACTGTTTTTGGAACTTTCAATTACTATCTCATTTGAGAAGAGTAATAATGAATAAATAAAAGAATGAAAAAAGAATGCCAGAGCTTACAGATGTAAAATTGGACCAGGCATACATCATGGATGCTGCAAGGGCAATCGAGGGGTGTTTGGGTGGTTTAATGTGCAATTTCTCTGTTCATAATGAATGTGGATATGGTTGAACATTGGAAATTTCACCATCTGTTATTGCATTGCGAGAAGGGCTTCATATGTGTTGAAATTGATTGGAATTCTGATAATTTGGTCTTCAATTAACCTGGCATTGAAGTACTCTCCAAAGGTACCTCTGGTGATGTGGAACGAGAAGGTATAGGATGAATATATTTTAAGATTTAGGAATCTTGTAATTTTAATGATATCTTATATTTTGATTTCATTGGGATTTTTTATTTTGTAATGGTAATTATAATTTTCTTGGATTGTAAAATTTTATTTTTGGTAGTTTTAATTAGGGTTTTCTTAGATACTTATAAATAGGTCATTATGTAATAAGGTTATTCAAACTCTAAAATTGAACTAGTACATTTGGTCTTTAAATTGATATCAATGGTTTTTTTTTTCCTTTCTTTCCGGATGTAACCTTCCTTTTTCTATTTGTTTTATTTCGGTTTTATTATTTTATTTGTTTACAATCTTGCGGGTCACCTAGCATCACCTGGCCGGAGGATGTATAATGTACGGGGGTGATGCAGTATATGTGTTGAGAACAATAAAATCTAGGCCTCCGTGATGATCTCCTTGACTGGATCACTTCTGCACAAGTACAAAGGGCGAGACTACTCAGCGGGCTCGTGCCGAAAAGCCTCTCCGATGAAGTTAGTGTATTGTAAGCTCGAAGTAATGAGAAGCTCTTTAGGAAGAGTTTTCTAGATATTTTTGCACAGTTTCTGTAAGTACATGTTCATGTCTTATCTTGGGTCGTATGTTCTCTCATTTATAGTACAGTCTAAAATTGAACTAGTACATTTGGTCTTTAAATTGAGATCAATGGTTTTTTTTTTCCTTTCTTTCCGGATGTAACCTTCCTTTTTCTATTTGTTTTATTTCGGTTTTATTATTT